>CM035795.1:135000-165000 GCA_020466265.1 Siphamia tubifer
AGGTAACTAGGTACCCAATAACCAGGTGACTAGGTACCCAATAACCAGGTGACTAGGTACCAAATAACCAGGTAACTAGGTACCCAATAACCAGGTAACTAGGTACCAAATAACCAGGTAACTAGGTACCCAATAACCAGGTAACGAGGTACCCAATAACCAGGTGACTAGGTACCCAATAACCAGGTAACTAGGTACCCAATAACCAGGTAACTAGGTACCAAATAACCAGGTAAGTAGGTACCAAATAACCAGGTAACTAGGTACCAAATAACCAGGTAACTAGGTACCCAATAACCAGGTAACTAGGTACCAAATAACCAGGTAACTAGGTACCCAATAACCAGGTAACTAGGTACCCAATAACCAGGTAACTAGGTACCAAATAATCAGGTAACTAGGTACCCAATAACCAGGTAGCTAGGTACCAAATAACCAGGTAACTAGGTACCAAATAACCAGGTAACTAGGTACCCAATAACCAGGTTACTAGGTACCAAATAACCAGGTGGTTTCATTAATGACACCATATTTGAGGCAGGATACCTATTTAAGTTGATGCTGAACACATTTACACCTGGAAGTTATTCATTCATTAGTTCATTCATTCATTAATTTGTTCATTCATTCGTTCATTTGTTCATTCATTCATTCATTTGTTCATTCATTCATTTACTCATTCATTCGTTCATTCATTTACTCATTCATTCGTTCATTCATTTGTTCATTCATTCATTCTTTCATTCATTTGTTCATTCATTCGTTCATTCAGTAATTTGTTCAATCATTTGTTCATTCATTCATTCGTTCATTCATTCATTTGTTTGTTCTTCCATTTGTTTGTTCATTCATTCATTCGTTCATTCATTCATTCGTTCATTCTATTATTCATTCATTCATTCTTTCATTCATTTGTTCATTCATTCATTCATTCATTCATTCATTCACTCATTAGTTCATTAGTTCATTCATTAGTTCATTCATTTATTCGTTCACTCATTAGTTCATTCGTTCATTCATTAGTTCATTCATTCATTCGTTCACTCATTAGTTCATTCGTTCATTCATTAGTTCATTCATTCATTCGTTCACTCATTAGTTCATTCGTTCATTTATTAGTTCATTCATTCATTCGTTCACTCATTAGTTCATTCGTTCATTTATTAGTTCATTCATTCATTCGTTCACTCATTAGTTCATTCGTTCATTTATTAGTTCATTCATTCATTCGTTCACTCATTAGTTCATTTGTTCATTCATTAGTTCATTCATTCATTTGTTCACTCATTAGTTCATTCGTTCATTCATTAGTTCATTCATTCATTCGTTCACTCATTAGTTCATTCATTCATTCATTAGTTCATTCATTCATTCGTTCACTCATTAGTTCATTCGTTCATTTATTAGTTCATTCATTCATTCGTTCACTCATTAGTTCATTCGTTCATTCATTAGTTCATTCATTCATTCGTTCACTCATTAGTTCATTCGTTCATTTATTAGTTCATTCATTCATTCGTTCACTCATTAGTTCATTAGTTCATTCATTAGTTCATTCATTCATTCGTTCACTCATTAGTTCATTCGTTCATTCATTAGTTCATTCATTCATTCGTTCACTCATTAGTTCATTAGTTCATTCATTAGTTCATTCATTCATTCGTTCACTCTTTAGTTCATTCGTTCATTTATTAGTTCATTCATTCATTCGTTCACTCATTAGTTCATTCTTTCATTCATTAGTTCATTCATTCATTCGTTCACTCATTAGTTCATTTGTTCATTCATTAGTTCATTCATTCATTCGTTCACTCATTAGTTCATTCGTTCATTTATTAGTTCATTCATTCATTCGTTCACTCATTAGTTCATTAGTTCATTCATTAGTTCATTCATTCATTCATTAGTTCATTCATTCATTCATTCGTTCACTCATTAGTTCATTCGTTCATTCATTAGTTCATTCATTCATTCATTCGTTCACTCATTAGTTCATTCGTTCATTCATTAGTTCATTCATTCATTCATTAGTTCATTCATTCATTCACTCATTAGTTCATTTGTTCATTCATTAGTTCATTCATTCATTCATTCGTTCACTCATTAGTTCATTCGTTCATTCATTAGTTCATTCATTCATTCGTTCACTCATTAGTTCATTCGTTCATTCATTAGTTCATTCATTCATTCGTTCACTCATTAGTTCATTTGTTCATTCATTAGTTCATTCATTCATTCATTCGTTCACTCATTAGTTCATTAGTTCATTCATTAGTTCATTCATTCATTCGTTCACTCATTAGTTCATTCGTTCATTTATTAGTTCATTCATTCATTCGTTCACTCATTAGTTCATTCGTTCATTCATTAATTCATTCATTCATTCGTTCACTCATTAGTTCATTAGTTCATTCATTAGTTCATTCATTCATTCATTCATTCGTTCACTCATTAGTTCATTAGTTCATTCATTAGTTCATTCATTCATTCGTTCACTCATTAGTTCATTCGTTCATTCATTAGTTCATTCATTCATTCGTTCACTCATTAGTTCATTTGTTCATTCATTAGTTCATTCATTCATTCATTCGTTCACTCATTAGTTCATTAGTTCATTCATTAGTTCATTCATTCATTCGTTCACTCATTAGTTCATTCGTTCATTTATTAGTTCATTCATTCATTCGTTCACTCATTAGTTCATTCGTTCATTTATTAGTTCATTCATTCATTCGTTCATTCATTAGTTCATTCATTCATTTGCTCATTCGTTGAGTCATTCATTTATTCATTGATTCGTTCGTTGATTCAACCTTCAGTTTTTTTATATTTCAAATAGAAAAGCAACAAAACCATAGATAAAACAATGAAGTAAACATAAGTGAATGTAAAACTTAACTCCCAGGGCTCTTGTATATGAACCTGTACTTTTAACTGATAAGAAAATGATGGTTTTTCATATAATTTACATAATTAAGATAATGAGATTATTATAGAAGCATTCACTGACTTTACATTTAAAGTTATAAACAAATTCATAGAATGTGTAAACAGTAGCTGTTGTTGACATATCTATGGAGTGAAATTACTGCCAAAAAATGTCTTTTATTCACAGTTAATGATTCACAAAAGAGTTCATCATGTTTTGCAAAAGTAAAATGCCATTAAAAAAAGATTTAGTTTTGTACTTGAAGGATATTTGAACATAATTGCAGATATAGATTTGTTGTTTTTATGTTGGTGTACAAACTTAAGTGCATTAGTTATGAATGATATTTAGCTTTTCTAAAACACTATGAGCTTGTTTGTGAATAAAAAACATTTTTGCAGCAGTTTGACCTCATAAATCTGTGTTTGTAGTCGTAGTGTTGTTCCAGGTAAAAATGACTAATGTTTGTATATAACAGAGAAATGATCCTTTTTTTGTTTTTCCTTTTGTGCCTCAGAATTGTCTCACTATAAAAGACTTTATTGTGTTTTAATTTTTATTTATTTATTTATTCATTCAGTTATTTATTTATGTATTTATTAGTTATTATAATTTTTATATATTTATTTTTTTTCCTTTTTATTATTATTATTTTAAACCTGTCCTGTTAGTCTTTACCATGGGAGGGTTTAATACTGATTTTATTATGGGTTTCAATTAAAACACATTGTGATGCCGGGGTGAAAGAGAGGAGAAAAAAAGGGGGGTGGGGTGGGGGTTCCAAAAACTGTACAAAATATATAAATAAATAAATACAACAATTGAAAAAAATAATAAAGACATTAAATTGAAATGTTCATTAGGGTTAAGAAGGTTTTCATACGCTGCTGCTCGTTGTCATGGAAACAATGGGACGTGCCAGCACTAATGGTAACAGTGACTGGAATGATCCGGAAGCACAGGAACCTAGTGTTGAAGCAGTTTAGTGGTACAAGGTTTTGGCTGACCCCAGATGACACTGGAGGTCAGGGGTCACCAGCCCTGGTCCTTGTGGGTTTTGTTTTAGATCTCCAGTAAAAGACCAAATAACTTTTAAATAAGGAGAACATTTTTACCTCTGTCTGTCTGTCTGTCTGTCCAACACTGTCTCACTCCCAGTCTGTAAAATATGATGCGCTCTTACCAGAGGTGACTTTAGGCTGAGCACATTTTTAGGGGGTGCTTCAGCACCCCTAAAAATGTGCTCAGCACCCCCTGGTTGCTCCCTTAAAAAAAAAGACCAAATGTGTGCATCCTCAGAGTTCTCCTATCCTAGTGGAGAACTGTCATGTCATCATGTGATTTGTCTAAACCAATCAAATCCTTCTACTTCCAGTCTTTTCTGATTGTTTTGACAAATGGACATTTGATGGTGGTTCCACTGCAGATGAGTGACAGTAAGATGTGAAGGTAGGCCTGTGCCATTACAATTAGTCAACAATTCAATCCAATAGTAGTGTTCCCTGGTCTGTGGACAACTATAAAAACCACCTTCACCATCATTGATCTCATTTTGTCACAACTGGACATTGTGAACAACCACCATGTAGGCTTGGTCATTATTGATCTAAAATTATCTGTTTGATTGGATAATTATTCAGGTAAGAATGAGTACAGTACTAGTATAGTTGTATCTGTGCTGATTTCTGCACTGAACAACTGTGTTATGTATATTTACGTCCTCTTTCATGGTAGGAAATGTGACCTGTGTGTGAAGTTATGGCTTATAAAAGTTGTTTTTGTAGGATTTTAACTTTGTCATGTCCCGTCTACAATGAATATGTTCCTACCCCTTTATTACTAATAAATGAAAGTGACATGTTTGTGTTAAAAATAGATGTATTGTTGTGCATAAGTGTATTGTCATAATAGTGTGTAGTGTGCAGGTGTTCATGGGGACAGTTCACACACATTATTTACTAGATGTTTAACTCTGTTACCCTGACTGTTGGTTAGCATAGCCTAACGCTAACACATGATCAATCAGGTTAGAACTCTGTAGCTTTACATGTTAAACCATCTTGTCCATTTCTGACAACAATCATCTGTGGAGAGGGGGCGTGGCTTTGGGAATTTATGCCCCGGATCGTTTTTAAAATGTTTTTATCTTGGAAAAAAAAAGTCGCCCGTGTACTTCGCTCCAAACAACACATATTACAACTGATATTTGGGCATCAATCCTACATCAAAACCAAGATTACCCTGCTAACATGCTAACATGCTAACATACTGATATACTGTATAGTGTTCTATATCTATGTCATGACATTAGCATTTGTCAAACAGGTCACCTTAGCATGCACTAAAATACAGAACATTACATTTAATAAATGTGTTTTTCTCTGGGGGAGACCCCCCAGACCCCCCTCTGGGCTAAGACCTGGTCTTCATAATGTCTGGCTAGTTTGAATCATAATTAGACCAAATTAAAAACCTTTAAGAGTTAGTATGGATGTTTATTTATATTTGAACAGTATATTATTCATCTGTACATTTTTCTTGTATGAATTTTATCCAGACACCTGTTATTATTAAATAGTGAATAAATTAAATGTTACATTTCCTAATACCCTGGGCTGTCAACAGGGTTACACAACATTTATCAACAGATTTTGATGAAACTTTCAGTAATAATAGATAATGGGTCAAGGTAGTAGATTTTGTGTAATGAAGGTCAAAGGTCAAGGTCACGTGAAAGGTCAACAGCTAAAACACATCAGTGGTAATACAGTGGTACCTCTACTTACGAAATTAATTCATTCCAGAAGTGTTTTTGTAACATTAATTTTTTGTAAATCTCATTTTACATGTTCTGATTCGTTCCAAGGCCCCCAATACTACCCCCTAAACCCCCAATACTACCCCCTAAACCCCCAATACTACCCCCTAAACCCCCAATACTACCCCCTAAACCCCCAATGCTACCCCTAAACCCCCAATACTACCCCCTAAACCCCCAATACTACCCCCTAAACCCCCAATACTACCCCCTAAACCCCCAATACTACCCCCTAAACCCCCAATACTACCCCCTAAACCCCCAATACTACCCCTAAACCCCCAATACTACCCCCTAAACCCCCAATACTACCCCCTAAACCCCCAATACTACCCCCTAAACCCCCAATACTACCCCCTAAACCCCCAATGCTACCCCTAAACCCCCAATACTACCCCCTAAACCCCCAATACTACCCCCTAAACCCCCAATACTACCCCCTAAACCCCCAATACTACCCCCTAAACCCCCAATACTACCCCCTAAACCACGTCTCTGGGCTTGAGGAGTCCAAGTTTGGACCAGTTGTGTTTAAGCTGATGATAGTGTGTGGGTCATATACTCTTCTGCACCGTTGGGCTCAACTGTTGATACTAACAGCGCTGGTCTAGGTGGAGAAATGAGCGTTAAAGTGTCACCACAAGCATCATGGGCCACTCCCTCATAGCCAATGGGATGATACGTACAGTACGTACGTGACATATTTATGTACATCATGTAGTTACTATAGTAATGTACTGTATTTATGTCCCAGAGGTTTGAGTTTCCTTTTGTAAATAGAATTGTCTTTCATATTCAGTGACAAAAAAATTAGGTAAAGGTTTTTCATAACTCTACTTTTGTCAGTAGAGGTATGACTGTATCTCAGGATTCAGACAAGATAGAATCTTGCAGGTTTTTTTTTCATTCACATCGTCTCAACTCCAGATGGGTCAACACCTATGACTCCATATGGTAAATGGTAAATGGACTGCATTTATATAGTGCTTTTCCACCTTCATGGTGGAGGTGTGAATGTTTGTCTATATATGAGATGAACTGGAGACTCATACAAGGTGACCTCTGACCCCGCCTTCACCTGCTGGAGCTGGATTAGACCCCCAGTGACCTCAGTGACCCCTGTGACCCGAGTGAGCATAAAGCGGGATCAGACAATGGGACGAGGTGCTCTTCAGCTCAGGGGCCATATTGGAATGTTTGGGAGGCTGCATTTGACCCCTGGGCCTCATGTTTGAGACCCCAGTTTTAGATGTTTCCCTCTTCTAACACACCTGATTCCAATCCTCAGCCTGTCATCCAGTTCTGCAGAAGACTGACAGTGACCATCAGGTGGACTGGAGGAGGGAAACTTCTAGAACACAGGTGTCAAACTCCAGTCCTGGAGGACGCTTTGGATGTTTTACTCTTCAACATGATTCAGTTTAACCCTTTAACTCCTGAGACTTTAGCAGTTCCACAGAATAAAAAAAATTAAATAAGCAACAAAATGAACAAAAATATAAAAGTATTAAAATAATTAGTAACATGAACAAAGTAAGACACAAATGTAACAAAATAAAAGAAATAAAAACATTTTAAAAATTTTTGAAAAACAACAAAATGGTAGCGTTAAACAAGTAGAGTTAGCGTTAAACACGTAGAGTTAGCGTTAAACACGTAGAGTTAGCGTTAAACATGTAGAGTTAGCGTTAAACACGTAGACTTAGCGTTAAACACGTAGAGTTAGCAATAAACATGTAGAGTTAGCCTTAAACACGTAGAGTTAGCGTTAAACACGTAGAGTTAGCATTAAACACGTAGAGTTAGCGTTAAACATGTAGAGTTAGCGTTAAACATGTAGAGTTAGCGTTAAACACGTAGAGTTAGCGTTAAACATGTAGTTAGCGTTAAACATGTAGAGTTAGCGTTAAACACGTAGAGTTAGCGTTAAACATGTAGTTAGCGTTAAACATGTAGAGTTAGCGTTAAACATGTAGAGTTAGCATTAAACACGTAGAGTTAGCGTTAAACACGTAGAGTTAGCGTTAAACACGTAGAGTTAGCGTTAAACATGTAGAGTTAGCGTTAAACATGTAGAGTTAGCCTTAAACACGTAGAGTTAGCGTTAAACATGTAGAGTTAGCATTAAACATGTAGAGTTAGCGTTAAACACGTAGAGTTAGCGTTAAACATGTAGAGTTAGCATTAAACACATAGAGTTAGCGTTAAACATGTCGAGTTAGCATTAAACAGCTAAGAGTTAGCCTTAAACAAGTAGTGTTAGCGTTAAACATGTAGCGTTAGCGTTAAACACGTAGAGTTAGCGTTAAACATGTAGAGTTAGCCTTAAACACGTAGAGTTAGCCTTAAACACGTAGAGTTAGCGTTAAACAGCTAAGAGTTAGCGTTAAACAGGTAGAGTTAGCGTTAAACATGTAGAGTTAGCCTTAAACACGTAGAGTTAGCCTTAAACACGTAGAGTTAGCGTTAAACAGCTAAGAGTTAGCGTTAAACATGTAGAGTTAGCCTTAAACACGTAGAGTTAGCCTTAAACACGTAGAGTTAGCGTTAAACAGCTAAGAGTTAGCGTTAAACACGTAGAGTTAGCGTTAAACAGCTAAGAGTTAGCGTTAAACAGGTAGAGTTAGCGTTAAACATGTAGAGTTAGCGTTAAACACTTAGAGTTAGCCTTAAACAAGTAGTGTTAGCGTTAAACAGGTAGCGTTAGCGTTAAAAATATAGAGTTAGCGTTAAACACTTAGAGTTAGCGTTAAACACTTAGAGTTAGCGTTAAACACTTAGAGTTAGCGTTAAACATGTAGAGTTAGCGTTAAACATGTAGAGTTAGCCTTAAACACGTAGAGTTAGCCTTAAACACGTAGAGTTAGCATTAAACACTTAGAGTTAGCGTTAAACATGTAGAGTTAGTGTTAAACATGTAGAGTTAGCCTTAAACACGTAGAGTTAGTGTTAAACATGTAGAGTTAGCCTTAAACATGTAGAGTTAGCGTTAAACACGTCGAGTTAGCATTAAACAGCTAAGAGTTAGCCTTAAACAAGTAGTGTTAGCGTTAAACATGTAGCGTTAGCATTAAACATGTAGAGTTAGCGTTAAACATGTAGAGTTAGCCTTAAACACGTAGAGTTAGCCTTAAACATGTAGAGTTAGCGTTAAACAGCTAAGAGTTAGCGTTAAACAGGTAGAGTTAGCGTTAAACATGTAGAGTTAGCGTTAAACACTTAGAGTTAGCCTTAAACAAGTAGTGTTAGCGTTAAACAGGTAGCGTTAGCGTTAAAAATATAGAGTTAGCGTTAAACACTTAGAGTTAGCGTTAAACATGTAGAGTTAGCATTAAACATGTAGAGTTAGCCTTAAACACGTAGAGTTAGCCTTAAACATGTAGAGTTAGCGTTAAACACGTAGAGTTAGCATTAAACAAGTAGCGTTAGTGTTAAACAGGTAGTGTTATCGTTAAACATGTAGAGTTAGCGTTAAACACGTAGAGTTAGCATTAAACAAGTAGCGTTAGCATTAAACACGTAGAGTTAGCGTTAAACACATAGAGTTAGCGTTGAACAAGTAGCATTAGCGTTAAACATGTAGAGTTAGCGTTAAACACGTAGAGTTAGCCTTAAAAAGTAGTGTTAGCGTTGAACAGGTAGCGTTAGCGTTAAACATGTAGAGTTAGCGTTAAACATGTAGAGTTAGCATTAAACACTTAGAGTTAGCGTTAAACACTTAGAGTTAGCGTTAAACATGTAGAGTTAGCCTTAAACAAGTAGTGTTAGCATTGAAGAGGTAGCGTTAGCGTTAAACATGTAGAGTTAGCGTTGAACAAGTAGCATTAGCATTAAACATGTAGAGTTAGCGTTAAACACGTAGAGATAGCGTTAAACAAGTAGTGTTAGCATTGAAGAGGTAGCGTTAGCATTAAACATGTAGAGTTAGCGTTAAACACGTAGAGTTAGCGTTAAACAAGTAGTGTTAGCATTGAAGAGGTAGCGTTAGCGTTAAACATGTAGAGTTAACGTTAAACACGTAGCGCTAGCCTTAAACACGTAGAGTTAGCATTAAACAGCTAAGAGTTAGCGTTAAACACATAGCGTTAGCGTTAAACATGTAGAGTTAGCGTTAAACACTTAGAGTTAGCGTTAAACACTTAGAGTTAGCGCTAAACATGTAGAGTTAGCCTTAAACAAGTAGTGTTAGCATTGAAGAGGTAGCGTTAGCGTTAAACATGTAGAGTTAGCGTTGAACAAGTAGCATTAGCGTTAAACATGTAGAGTTAGCGTTAAACACGTAGAGTTAGCCTTAAACAAGTACTGTTAGCGTTAAACAGGTAGCGTTAGCGTTAAACATGTAGAGTTAGCGTTAAACACGTAGCGCTAGCGTTAAACATGTAGAGTTAGCGTTAAACACGTAGAGTTAGCCTTAAACACGTAGAGTTAGCATTAAACAGCTAAGAGTTAGCGTTAAACAGGTAGCGTTAGCGTTAAACATGTAGAGTTAGCGTTAAACACTTAGAGTTAGCCTTAAACAAGTAGTGTTAGCGTTAAACATGTAGCGTTAGCATTAAACATGTAGAGTTAGTGTTAAACATGTAGAGTTAGCCTTAAACACGTAGAGATAGCGTTAAACAGCTAAGAGTTAGCGTTAAACAGGTAGAGTTAGCGTTAAACATGTAGAGTTAGCGTTAAACACGTAGAGTTAGCGTTAAACACTTAGAGTTAGCCTTAAACATGTAGAGTTAGCGTTAAACAGCTAAGAATTAGCGTTAAACAGGTAGCGTTAGCGTTAAACACGTAGAGTTAGCGTTAAACACTTAGAGTTAGCCTTAAACATGTAGAGTTAGCGTTAAACAGGTAAGAGTTAGCGATAAACAGGTAGAATTAGTCGACATTTTAGTTAATTTTTCAGTTCGTTAATCTAAACTATATAATTCTTGATTAAATGACCACTCGTCATATTTAATCATTATGTATTTACCTATATGTTATGTTTGGACAAATAAGCAGGTGTTTATTTTGGAGGGACAGAGTTCGCTGTCGCCTGAACCGCCCCTCGTCGCCAGCGGACATAGACAATGAAGCTGGTTTCTCTGATCGCCCATGTCGCTTTGGGTGTTGTTAGGGTTAGGGTAGGCGTGTGGTTCTGTGGAGGATGTTGAATTCAAAGACTGTTAGATGCATAAGACTTTATACCAACATATTTTTAATGACAATCATCAGAACACGTGGAAACTGAGGCTGCATGATACAATATGCGATAAGAGTGTACAGTAAAATAAATACAATAATATTACAATATTTGCCATTCACATACAGAAAAGACATTTTCATCATCTAACAAAAACGTTTTGTCTCAGTACTGTATGAGTTTATAACCATTGTGAAGTGACTCATCACCATTTAGTCTCTTTTTCTGCTCTATCTTCTATGTTTAAATGAAAACCAGGACATCTACACTATCAATAAATCTTTGATTTACTGATAGGAGACATTCAATTGTTATTTATTAATATTAACTTTATTAAAGGACTCATTCTATGCTTATTTATTAATATTAACTTTATTAAAGGACTCATTCTATGCTTATTTATTCATATTGTTCTTCATTCATTATGTGTTCAGATAATGACAACATTTGTATGGTAGATGATGCTAATAGAGTACTCAGGCTTTTGGCTTTTGAGTTCTAAGTTAGGCTACGTCCAGACAAGTTCAATACGGGTTTAGTTTTGAAATCTTGTCAAAAACATATTACGTAAAAACGGAACTGTTTCACTAAAAAATCTGCGTCAGCATGGGGACAAAACACTGCTGCTAACCGTAACCCTAACCCCCTATGAGCGCTGTAAGCCAGTCCCACCAGATACAAGAGAACAATAGAAGAATCTGTTAAGAAAGTACCACGGTTTCACGTGAATTAGTTTCTGTGCAGATGGGGTCTAGAGTCTAATTTGTCTTTTTTTGCAGATATTGTGTATATCTGAATTTTCCAGATAACTATTCAACTATTCATCTTTGAGACTTCCAATGACCACCAAAATGCTCTTCATTTAATTCTGCATCTTGTATGTATAGATTTTGAATGCCAAATATCATAACGCATGAGCACTCAAAATTTGGTGCAGATATTTTTTACATGACATATCAGTGAGCGAAAAACAAACAAACAATAAATGTACTTTTCATCATACACCTTTGAGTTTTCATGCTGTCCTTCACCTGAATGAACAAAAATAACATTTATTCATGTTCTTTATCCCTTATTCTGTATTAGAAAAAAATATGTAGTTAACAGGGTGGTGCAGTGGTTAACAGGGTGGTGCAGTAGTTAACAGGGTGGTGCAGTAGTTAACAGGGTGGTGCAGTGGTTAACAGGGTGGTGCAGTAGTTAACAGGGTGGTGCAGTAGTTAACAGGTTGGTGCAGTAGTTAACAGGGTGGTGCAGTAGTTAACAGGGTGGTGCAGTAGTTAACAGGGTGGTGCAGTGGTTAACAGGTTGGTGCAGTAGTTAACAGGGTGGTGCAGTAGTTAACAGGGTGGTGCAGTAGTTAACAGGGTGGTGCAGTGGTTAACAGGTTGGTGCAGTAGTTAACAGGGTGGTGCAGTGGTTAACAGGGTGGTGCAGTGGTTAACATGGTGGTGCAGTAGTTAACAGGGTGGTGCAGTGGTTAACAGGGTGGTGCAGTAGTTAACAGGGTGGTGCAGTGGTTAACAGGGTGGTGCAGTAGTTAACAGGGTGGTGCAGTGGTTAACATGGTGGTGCAGTGGTTAACATGGTGGTGCAGTGGTTAACATGGTGGTGCAGTAGTTAACAGGGTGGTGCAGTGGTTAACAGGGTGGTGCAGTAGTTAACAGGGTGGTGCAGTGGTTAACATGGTGGTGCAGTGGTTAACATGGTGGTGCAGTGGTTAACATGGTGGTGCAGTAGTTAACAGGGTGGTGCAGTGGTTAACAGGGTGGTGCAGTAGTTAACAGGGCGGTGCAGTGGTTAACAGGGTGGTGCAGTAGTTAACAGGGTGGTGCAGTGGTTAACAGGGTGGTGCAGTGGTTAACATGGTGGTGCAGTGGTTAACATGGTGGTGCAGTGGTTAACAGGGTGGTGCAGTGGTTAAGAGGGTGGTGCAGTGGTTAACAGGGTGGTGCAGTAGTTAAGAGGGTGGTGCAGTAGTTGACAGGGTGGTGCAGTGGTTAACAGGGTGGTGCAGTAGTTAACACTCATGCCTCACAGACAGAAGGTTGTTGGTTCTATTCCCACACCAGACCAGGCCGGCTGTGGCTCAGTTGGTAGAGTGGGTCACTCAATGACCGAGAGGTTGGTGGTTCACGTCCCAGCTCTGGCTGTCCACATGTCGAAGTGTCCTTGGGCAAGACACTGAACCCTGACTTAGGCCCCCAGCAGGACTGACCTTTGACCTTAGAAACCTACTGGTGAATGGGTGAATGTGAAGCTAATGTAAAGAAGGTGGAACAGAACTATGTAAGTGCAGAACATTTACCATTTACATTTCTGTGTGGAGTTTACATGTTCTCCTCTTGTCTGCGTGGGTTTTCTCCAGGTACTCTGGCTCCTCCCACTATCCAAACACATGCACTGATAGGTTAACTGGTTAACTAGTTAACTGGTTAATCTAAATCACCCATAGGTGTGAATGTGACAGTGAGTGTTTGTTTATATATTTTCAGTCATGTGATGAACTGGAGACTCATACAGGGTGACCTCTGACTCCGCCTTCACCTGCTGGAGCCGGTTTAGGTCCCCAATGACCCCTGTGACCCTGGTGAGGATAAAGCGGGTTCAGATGATGAGATGAGACTTTGGACCAATGCTGCTCACAGACATTGATTCCTCAATTTACTTTTTTACCTAAAAAATAATTTATGCAAGGTCATTTAAATGAAATATACAAATGAAAATGAAGCACAGATCTTAATTAAACTTATATTATCACAGGCTCCTGTCCTGGAATTTGAATCAAAATAAATCCATGTCACTTGTATACCACTTGTCTATTTGTCTACTAGACATCATGAAAACTATGTATCATGAAAAACACATTCATAATAATAATGCGCTGCGTCTGGGTAGACAGATATTTCATATAAACTCAATAACTTTTGAAATAGAGAAGGGATCTGCACCAAATTTTGTGTGCTAATGTTTTATGATGGGTACATGAAGATATTTGACTTTGGAGGCCAAGGCAACACAGGCGACTTTTTGTTTGGCTCATAAGTTTTGAACAGGTACTTGGACTTGTGCCAAACCTCATATGTTGCTAACACTCCAGATTAAGTGTAGAAACTGACAACATTTTGAGATCAACACTTTCAAGATGGCCAACCTTTTTGCAATAAATCGGATGTTCATACACTCCATAATAGGTATATGAATTGATTACATTTGGAATGTCTCAATTGGTCAAGATAGTCGCTTTGTGTGCTAATATAAAGTTTGGGGCATTTCAGGGGATGATAATATTGTTCTGACA
Source organism: Siphamia tubifer (assembly GCA_020466265.1). Lineage (NCBI taxonomy): Eukaryota > Metazoa > Chordata > Actinopteri > Kurtiformes > Apogonidae > Siphamia > Siphamia tubifer. The sequence continues at coordinate 149,225 of CM035795.1, forward strand.
CTTCATTGCCCTAACTCATGTGACAACTTGATCATCGACAGTTTGAACGCACCTGTGGCTCTGGGTTCCTCCCAATTGTTCCTATTGGAACAATGGGATGTTGGAACATTGGGATGTTGGGAATATCGAGCAGACCCCATTTCAGGGATATAGCTCTAGCAGTTGCAGGTGACTTCACAGTATGGTGTGTTCACAAGGGGGTGTCTGGCAAGGGTAACCCACCACTGCAATGTCTGGTTGTGGTCCTTCCTCAATCAGGGGACCATGATGAACAATTTATAAGAGGTTTCAATTGGTAGACTCACCAGCAGATTTAGCCCATTTTTGAGGGTATCATTATAAGGGGTGTCTGCCAGGGGTACACCACTGAAAATGTCTGGAATTGGTCATTTCTCTATCAGAGGACCATGATAAATAATTTCCAACAAGTGGTTACCTCGCCAGCAGATAAATGGTCTGCACTTATATAGTTCTTTTCCACCTTCATGGTGCTCAAGGCGCTTTACATTAGCTTCATATTCACCCATTCACACACACACTCATACACCAGTAGGTTTCTAAGGTCTGAGGTCAGTCCTACTGGGGGCCTAAGTCAGGGTTCAGTGTTTTGCCCAAGGACACTTCGACATGTGGACAGCCAGAGCCGGGACACGAACCGCCAACCTCTCGGTCATTGGGCGCCCCGCTCTACCACTGAACTACAGCCACCCAGATCTAGCCCATTAAGTTAGTATTTTCTTTTATGTCAGACATAAGTGTAGGTGTTTCTCACCTGACATGTTTCAGCGTGTTACGCCTTCGTCAGAGGGTCACCTGAATGTTGCAGTGACGTGATGTGATATTATTTAACAGTAAGACATTCTACAGTTGATCTATCCCATTTTTACCCCCAATGAATGATGTCTGACAAGCTCCGCCCACCAACAAAAATGTCTGGCATTGGCCATTCTTCAATCAGGGAACCATGATGAACAATTTGCAACAGTTTTCAAGTGGTAACATCACCAGCCTATCTAGCCCAATGATTGGGTGCCAATTTTACCCCTGTCACTGCCACACCCACCAGAGGGAACCCAACAGACATGCAGTTCCTCTACCTAGGGACCATGCCAGACATCATACTACCCATAAATATTGGTAACCTTCCCAACTAGGCTGAACCCCCCTGAGCTCTTGGTCTGTATGGTGAAGCTAGTGAGGAGTTTCTAAGCTTCCTGTTGCAATAGGAGATTATGCCAGACTTACATTAATACACAACTATTTGAACAGGTTTTCAAATAGAAGCCTCAAAGAAAGCAGCTCAAATATGGGTCATGTCCAGTAAGAGTGATGAGAAGAATGTGATATAAAAAAAGGAACACTTGTGAGGTTTTTTAATTGATATATTGTTGTACACAGTTTGTATACAGTTCTCAGCATGCATCCTTTAAATATACACTGGAGTGGTTTGAAGGGATGACAATGTGAAAACATCAGCTTCCAGTGTCTCCCTTTCTGTCTGTGTCCCTGTGTGATGCAGCTGTTAGCGTTCTTTGGTCATCACCCTATAAATACAGCAGCTGACTGATGAAACCTGCAGCTGTCTGCTCTCCCATCAAACATCATGTACACACATTCAAAACTGCTGAAACACATGCACTGTTTGTTGTTCACGTGTGTCTGTGTCAAGGTGAGTCAGAGGGTTGGAGTAAGAGCAGGACCAGAGGTAGCAAGTGACTAAGTATTAGTACTTCAATCACTGAAGTAGATTTTTCAGCTATCTGTACTTTACTTGAGTATTTATTTTTCTGTTAATTTTTTACTTTTATACTGTAAAAATAAAAAGTTAACAGTTAACTTTACATTGGTTCATACATATCTGTACTAAAGTACAGATATTATAGATAGATATTTATTCTTTACATCGTAAATATTTGAAATCACAACAGTTAATGATGTGAAAATGGTTTTAACACAAAAGCAACAACAATATCTAACATAAGAATATGAAATAGAGCACGATGGGGTCCTGCACACCTTCAGTGCTTGGGCCCTAAAAGTACATGCCCCCCGTTCCCATCTTCAAATATTCAGGGGGTATCAGCAGGGTATTTGATAGCAGGGCATAGGTGTTAATGGCCTGGGTCTTATTTTTACCCTTCAGCTAACTTTTCAGGACCTGCCTTACCCTCTGTAGGTATTTGGCTGCACATCTGTGATATTCCCTTCAGGTAGGTCAACCCCTTCAGTTGTGATCACCTTTCCTCTTCTAGATATCATCCGCCCACATTTATCTAGTCCCAATGACATCCCAATGTCTTTGCTGTAGATCCGGGTGAGGTGAATTAGGGAATCAATGTCACGCTCATTCTTGGCATACAGCTTGATGTCATCCATGTAGAGGAGGTGGTTGATGGATGTTCCACTTCGGAACTGGTATCCGAAGCCACTCTTTGAGATGATCTGGCTGAGGGGGTTTAGGTCTATGCAGAACAGCAGGGGGGACAGAGAATTTACATTTTATTTATATATCCCCAAATCACAACAAAGTCATCTCACAGGGCTTTACAAAAACACAATCAACTACAGAGATATATGAACAGTCCCAAGCATCCCCTGTCCTTAGACCCTCCCCCTGTCCTTAGACCCTCCCCCTGTCATTAGACCCTCCTTCTCGGCAGAAAAAACTTCCAAACCCAGTGGGAAAAAGAAGAAATGTTGAGGAGAACCACATTGAAGGACAGATCCACTCCCATGGACGGACAGGCTATAGATGAACGTCCATTTATAAATGAAGGAGGGGGGGCTGGTCCACACAGACAGGGGCGGGGGTCCGGGGTCACAGGTCGGCACAGGTGAGACACTGCAGATCCTGTCGTCCATGGCTCCCACGCAGACACTGTCAGGAGAGCCACCACTCCCCCGGGGGGGGGGGGGGGGGGGGGACGGGACACAGAGATATGATCTTACACACACTGATGTGGTGCAGCTATGACAGCTCCTGTGTCATTCAGTGAGGGGGGGTCCAATGTATTTATGAAGCCATGTTTACACTGTGATGGAAGTAAGAAGTTGTGATTGAATATGTTTGACTCCTGTGTGTTTTTAACTTAATGTCTTCCAGATGTTTACAGGTTATGCAGAAAGAATGTGTTTTACCCAAGTTTGTTCTTGACCAACAAACAGCAAACAGAAAAGCCACGCCCACTCGCATTCTGCCCTTGTGCCAAGTTTGTTTCTGCAGAGGAAAGGTGGAATTCTGGGCGTGGCCTACGGACATTTTGAGAGAGAAAATGATTTTGGAAAAAAAAGAAAAAGGCATGCGCATCTTGTGTGTGTGTGTGTGTGTGTGTTTGTATTGCTATCTCTATGGGGACATTGATATATTTACATAGTCACACCATGACTTCTGACACTATGGGGACAAAAATTCAGGTCCCCATGACGGTCAAATATAAATAAAGGTCCCCACTAGTAAAATAGAAATGACATGGCTGTCAGGATCGGGGTGAGGTGAAGGAGGACTCCATTGCACAGTACTGAAGGGAAAAATAATTTAATAACAAAACTAAGAAACATAAAGACAAGACAGACAAAACCTGGGAACAAACGACCAGAGTCCGTGGTGATGATAAATGTCTGGGTTATGGTGATTGAGGCGATGGTGAAAGTTGTCCGGGTTATGGAGGTGACATTACTGAATGGTCCCGCACTGGCAACTGCAAGCCTTACTGCTTTTATAGCCACAGATGAGGAACGGCTGCGCAGTGCGGGACCAGGTGAGTGTGGAAATGACTGGGGGAAAGGTCACCGGAGCGGAGGTCATGACAGTACCCTCCCCCTAAGGGGCGGCTCCTGACGCCCCTAAAAACCAAAAACAAAGACCCCCCCCCATTGTCCAGAGCTCAACATTTTTTTTTTTATATATATTTCTAAGTAGTATTTCTCCAGGCAGGAGACCCCCTGGTCGGAGTACCCTCAGAACTGAGTGGACTGGGTTGGTAGCAGGAGCAAAACTGATAGGGTGGGGTCACCACGGACTCTGGCAGGGAGCAACAAAAAGGAACAGAGACAAGGCACTGGACAAAGACAGGACAAAACGATGAAACAAAAGGACCGGGCCGACATGGGAAAAAGGTCCGGGGCAAAACCCGGCCAGACACGGCAAAAAGGTCGGGGGCGAAACCCGGCCAGACACGGCAAAAAGGTCCGGGGCGAGACCCGGCCAGACACGGCAAAAAGGTCTGGGGTAAGGAAGAGAGGGGAAATCCGAGGGGGAGAAAAGCAACAGGCAGCCATAAACGGGCAACAGGCAGGGACAGGGGACAGAAGCCAGCAACGGGCAACAGGCAGGGACAGAGGACAGAAGCCAGCAATGGGCAAGAGTCAGGGACAGGGGACAGAAGCCAGCAACGGGCAAGAGTCAGGGACAGGGACTAACAAGCCAGAACTGGGCAAGAGTCAGGGACAGGGACTAAGAAGCCAGAACCGGGCGAGAGTCAGGGACAGGGACTAAGAAGCCAGAACCGGGCAAGATTCAGGGACAGGGGACAGAAGCCAGCAACGGGCAACAGGCAGGGACAGAAGCCAGCAACAGGCAACAGGCAGGGACAGAAGCCAGCAACGGGCAACAGGCAGGGACAAAAGCCAGCAACGGACAACAGGCAGGGACAGGGGACAAAAGCCAGCAACGGGCAACAGGTAGGGACAGCCACAGACAGAAAAGACCAACGACAGACAAAAAACAGACCAAGACCAAAGACAAAAGAGACGAAAAGACAAACTCGGAACGCTAGCCAGAAACTCGGAACGCTAGCCAGAAACTCGGAACGGTAGCCAGAAACTTGGAACGCTAGCCAGAAACTCAGAACGCTAGCCAGAAACTCGGAATGCTAGCCAGAAACTCGGAACGCTAAGCCAGAGACATGGAACGCTAAGCCAGATACACAGAACGCTAAGCCAGAAACACAGAACGCTAAGACAGAAACACAGAACGCTAAGACAGAAACACAGAACGCTAAGCCAGAAACACAGAACGCTGGGCAGAGACACAGAATGCTGGGCAGATACACAGGCAGGGACAGAATGCAAGACTGGACAGACTTTAGACAGAACAGACCGGGGATGAATGAATGGTCCCGCACTGGCAACTGCAAGCCTTACTGCTTTTATAGCCACAAATGAGGAACGGCTGCAGCTGCGCAGTGCGGGACCAGGTGAGTGTGGAAATGACTGGGGGAAAGGTCACCATGACAATAGCCGTATAAATACATGGAAATCCTCAGGAAGCATGAGCAAAACAGCTGCAAACATGTGTGAAAGTATGTTAATTTTCTCATTTGTATTATAATTTTATTTTATATTAAAAAAAGATGTCTTTACGCACACTATCTAATGGACACTTGATTGCAAAGTTGGCCCTCATTAAACATGGGAACTAGTGTGTGTGTGTGTGTGTATCTTTTCTCTGTCTGAAGGTCAGACCACTGCTGCTGCTGCTGCTACTGCTGCTGCTGCTGCTACTGCTACTACCGCTACTGCTGCTGCTGCTGCTACTGCTACTACCGCTACTGCTGCTACTACTGCTACTACTGCTACTACTGCTACTGCTGCTACTACTGCTACTGCTGCTACTACTGCTACTACTGCTACTACTGCTACTGTTACTACTACTGCTGCTGCTACTGCTACTACCGCTACTGCTGCTACTACTGCTACTGCTACTACTGCTACTACTGCTACTACTGCTACTGCTGCTACTACTGCTACTGCTGCTGCTGCTGCTACTACTGCTGCTGCTGCTGCTACTGCTACTACCGCTACTGCTGCTGCTGCTGCTACTGCTACTACCGCTACTGCTGCTACTACTGCTACTGCTACTACTGCTACTACTGCTACTACTGCTACTGCTGCTACTGCTGCTACTACTGCTACTACTGCTACTGTTACTACTGTTACTACTACTGCTACTGCTACTACTGCTACTGCTACTGCTACTACTGCTACTGCTACTACTGCTACTACTGCTACTGCTGCTACTACTGCTACTACTGCTACTGCTGCTACTACTGCTACTGCTACTACTGCTGCTACTGCTACTACTGCTGCTGCTGCTGCTACTGCTACTACCGCTACTGCTGCTGCTGCTGCTACTGCTACTACCGCTACTGCTGCTACTACTGCTACTGCTACTACTGCTACTGCTGCTACTACTGCTACTGCTGCTACTACTGCTACTGCTGCTACTACTGCTACTACTGCTACTGTTACTACTACTGCTACTGCTGCTACTACTGCTACTGCTACTACTGCTACTGCTGCTACTGCTACTACTGCTGCTGCTGCTGCTACTGCTACTACCGCTACTGCTGCTGCTGCTGCTACTGCTACTACCGCTACTGCTGCTACTACTGCTACTGCTGCTACTGCTGCTACTACTGCTGCTGCTGCTGCTACTGCTACTACCGCTACTGCTGCTGCTGCTGCTGCTGCTACTGCTACTACCGCTACTGCTGCTGCTGCTGCTACTGCTACTACCGCTACTGCTGCTACTACTGCTACTGCTACTACTGCTGCTACTGCTACTACTGCTGCTGCTGCTGCTACTGCTACTACCGCTACTGCTGCTGCTGCTGCTACTGCTACTACCGCTACTGCTGCTACTACTGCTACTGCTACTACTGCTACTGCTGCTACTACTGCTACTGCTGCTACTACTGCTACTGCTGCTACTACTGCTACTGCTGCTACTACTGCTACTACTGCTACTGTTACTACTACTGCTACTGCTGCTACTACTGCTACTGCTACTACTGCTACTACTGCTACTACTGCTGCTACTGCTACTACTGCTGCTGCTGCTGCTACTGCTACTACCGCTACTGCTGCTGCTGCTGCTACTGCTACTACCGCTACTGCTGCTACTACTGCTACTGCTACTACTGCTACTGCTGCTACTACTGCTACTGCTGCTACTACTGCTACTGCTGCTACTACTGCTACTACTGCTACTGTTACTACTACTGCTACTGCTACTACTGCTACTGCTACTACTGCTACTACTGCTACTGCTGCTACTACTGCTACTGCTGCTACTACTGCTACTACTGCTACTGCTGCTACTACTGCTACTGCTACTACTGCTACTGCTGCTGCTACTGCTACTACTGCTACTGCTACTACTGCTACTGCTGCTACTACTGCTACTGCTACTACTGCTATTACTGCTACTGCTGCTACTACTGCTACTACTGCTACTACTGCTACTACTGCTACTGCTACTACTGCTGCTGCTGCTGCTGCTACTACTACTGCTGCTGCTGCTACTGCTACTACCGCTACTGCTGCTACTACTGCTACTGCTACTACTGCTACTACTGCTGCTGCTGCTGCTGCTACTGCTACTACCGCTACTGCTGCTGCTGCTGCTACTGCTACTACCGCTACTGCTGCTACTACTGCTACTGCTACTACTGCTACTACTGCTACTGCTGCTACTACTGCTACTGCTGCTACTACTGCTACTACTGCTACTGCTGCTACTACTGCTACTGCTACTACTGCTACTGCTGCTGCTACTGCTACTACTGCTACTGCTACTACTGCTACTGCTGCTACTACTGCTACTGCTACTACTGCTACTACTGCTGCTACTGCTATTACTGCTGCTGCTGCTGCTACTGGTACTACCGCTACTGCTGCTGCTGCTGCTACTGCTACTACCGCTACTGCTGCTACTACTGCTACTGCTACTACTGCTACTACTGCTACTGCTGCTACTACTGCTACTGCTGCTACTACTGCTACTGCTGCTACTACTGCTACTACTGCTACTGTTACTACTACTGCTACTGCTACTACTGCTACTGCTACTACTGCTACTACTGCAACTGCTGCTACTACTGCTACTGCTGCTACTACTGCTACTGCTACTACTGCTACTGCTGCTGCTACTGCTACTACTGCTACTGCTACTACTGCTACTGCTGCTACTACTGCTACTGCTGCTACTACTGCTACTGCTGCTACTACTGCTACTACTGCTACTACTGCTACTACTGCTACTGCTACTACTGCTGCTGCTGCTGCTGCTACTACTACTGCTGCTGCTGCTGCTACTGCTACTACCGCTACTGCTGCTACTACTGCTACTGCTACTACTGCTACTACTGCTACTGCTGCTACTACTGCTACTGCTGCTACTACTGCTACTACTGCTACTGCTACTACTGCTACTGCTGCTACTACTGCTGCTACTACTGCTACTACTGCTACTACTGCTACTGCTGCTGGTGCTGCTGCTGCTACTGCTGGTGCTGCTGCTGCTACTGCTGGTGCTGCTGCCGCTGCCGCTGCCACTGCTGCTGCTGCTGCTGCTGCTGCTGCTACTACTGCTGGTGCTGCTGCTGCTGCCGGTGCTGGCGCTGCTGCTGCTGCTGCTGCTTCTCCTGGTGCTGCTGGTGCTGCTTCCTCCACTGCAGGGCACAGCAACCCCTCACCTGCTGGAACCAGCCAATACCAATAGAGCAGATGGTCTAAACAGCCAATGGCAAAGCAGGGAGAGGTTTGTAGAGGCTGGAGACAAACCCACAGGCAGCAGATAAGTGTTATTTTTATCAGTTTGGTGGAAAAAAAGAAAAATTAGTGGAAGAGAAGAAAGGGTGATGAAGGAGGGGAGGGAGTTATATGTGGAGGAAATGATGAGAAGAGTTAAAGGTAATGAAGCACGAAGAGATGGATGATGAAAGAGAGAGGGACAGTGCTGTATGTGTGTATGTGTGTGTGTGTGTGTGGGGGGGGGGGGGGGGCAGAGAAAGCAGGAAAATAAGTCAGCGAGGAAAAAAAAACAGTGTCAGGGATGAGCAAGACTAGAGGGAAATGAGCACGGAGGCTGTGTTGTTGATGAAGAATGTGCAGACACATAAATATTTGGAGGTTTTAATGAAGCTGTCACCATGAAAAATGAGCTGGTCACATCTGATAACATGACAAGTTAAGAAGCAAACTCTTTATGCAGAACTATTGAGAAAAGTGGGTTTTGTGTGGATGAGCACGAACACAGTGGAACATATGACAGGAAGTCACCAAATATGGAATGATTTGAATTAGACATTATTGAGCTCCAGTCAGATGCACAGACTGAGTGAATCTTTGGTTGACATATGGATCCTAAAGGACAGAGAACAATTTACAAACTCCCCCTGATGACATGACCAAAAAATATAGGAATTACAGAGAATGTGCAAAGAATTTGTTACTACGAATGAATTTCCACAAAATAGGTATTTTGTAATGAATTAATAATGTGCATAAGAAATACTAATAATGATATAGAATTCCTGGACAGCTGGGTATCTACATCAAGTGGAGGCAGAGGTAAGGGTCACCCTCTCTCTACTGGACCCACTTGGTCCTGATGTCTCCTAATAAAAATACCATGTTGTTTACACTTTGTAAACATCCACAGGTAACTGTGATCCTTTTCAGGGCGTTCTAGTGTCATGGGCCAGGTGTCTTACCTCCTGCCTGATGACCTTTCACATCACACAGACAGTAGAGGGGACACAACACACAGACAGTAGAGGGGACACAACACACAGACAGTAGAGGGGACACAACACACAGACAGTAGAGGGGACACAACACACAGACAGTAGAGGGGACACATCACACAGACAGTGGAGGGGACACAACACACAGACAGTAGAGGGGACACAACACACAGACAGTAGAGGGGACACACCACACAGACAGTGGAGGGGACACACCACACAGACAGTGGATGGGACACACCACACAGACAGTAGAGGGGACACAACACACAGACAGTAGAGGGGACACACCACACAGACAGTGGAGGGGACACAACACACAGACAGTAGAGGGGACACATCACACAGACAGTGGAGGGGACACAACACACAGACAGTAGAGGGGACACAACACACAGACAGTGGAGGGGACACAACACACAGACAGTAGAGGGGACACATCACACAGACAGTGGAGGGGACACAACACACAGACAGTAGAGGGGACACAACACACAGACAGTAGAGGGGACACACCACACAGACAGTGGAGGGGACACACCACACAGACAGTGGAGGGGACACACCACACAGACAGTAGAGGGGACACAACACACAGGCAGTAGAGGGGACACAACACACAGACAGTGGAGGGGACACAACACACAGACAGTAGAGGGGACACAACACACAGACAGTGGAGGGGACACAACACACAGTAAGTAGAGGGGACACAACACACAGACAGTGGAGGGGACACAACACACAGACAGTAGAGGGGACACATCACACAGACAGTGGAGGGGACACAACACACAGACAGTAGAGGGGACACAACACACAGACAGTGGAGGGGACACAACACACAGACAGTAGAGGGGACACAACACACAGACAGTGGAGGGGACACACCACACAGACAGTGGAGGGGACACACCACACAGACAGTGGAGGGGACACACCACACAGACAGTAGAGGGGACACATCACACAGACAGTAGAGGGGACACACCACACAGACAGTAGAGGGGACACAACACACAGACAGTAGAGGGGACACAACACACAGACAGTAGAGGGGACACAACACACAGACAGTAGAGGGGACACAACACACAGACAGGGGAGGGGACACAACACACAGACAGTAGAGGGGACACAACACACAGACAGTAGAGGGGACACAACACACAGACAGTAGAGGGGACACAACACACAGACAGGGGAGGGGACACAACACACAGACAGTAGAGGGGACACAACACACAGACAGTGGAGGGGACACAACACACAGACAGTAGAGGGGACACATCACACAGACAGTGGAGGGGACACAACACACAGACAGTAGAGGGGACACAACACACAGACAGTGGAGGGGACACAACACACAGACAGTGGAGGGGACACAACACACAGACAGTGGAGGGGACACAACACACAGACAGTAGAGGGGACACAACACACAGACAGTAGAGGGGACACAACACACAGACAGTAGAGGGGACACATCACACAGACAGTAGAGGGGACACAACACACAGACAGTGGAGGGGACACAACACACAGACAGTAGAGGGGACACATCACACAGACAGTGGAGGGGACACAACACACAGACAGTAGAGGGGACACAACACACAGACAGTGGAGGGGACACAACACACAGACAGTAGAGGGGACACAACACACAGACAGTGGAGGGGACACAACACACAGACAGTGGAGGGGACACATCACACAGACAGTAGAGGGGACACAACACACAGACAGTAGAGGGGACACAACACACAGACAGTGGAGGGGACACAACACACAGACAGTAGAGGGGACACATCACACAGACAGTGGAGGGGACACAACACACAGACAGTAGAGGGGACACACCACACAGACAGTGGAGGGGACACAACACACAGACAGTAGAGGGGACACATGACACAGACAGTGGAGGGGACACACCACACAGACAGTAGAGGGGACACATCACACAGACAGTAGAGAGGACACACCACACAGACAGTAGAGGGGACACAACACATAGACAGTAGAGGGGACACAACACACAGACAGTGGAGGGGACACAACACACACAGTAGAGGGGACACACCACACAGACAGTAGAGGGGACACAACACACAGACAGTAGAGGGGACACATGACACAGACAGTGGAGGGGACACAACACACACAGTAGAGGGGACACACCACACAGACAGTAGAGGGGACACAACACACAGACAGTAGAGGGGACACACCACACAGACAGTGGAGGGGACACACCACACAGACAGTGGAGGGGACACACCACACAGACAGTAGAGGGGACACAACACACAGACAGTAGAGGGGACACAACACACAGACAGTGGAGGGGACACAACACACAGACAGTAGAGGGGACACATCACACAGACAGTGGAGGGGACACAACACACAGACAGTAGAGGGGACACAACACACAGACAGTAGAGGGGGCACACCACACAGACAGTGGAGGGGACACACCACACAGACAGTGGAGGGGACACATCACACAGACAGTAGAGGGGACACAACACACAGACAGTAGAGGGGACACAACACACAGACAGTGGAGGGGACACAACACACAGACAGTAGAGGGGACACAACACACAGACAGTGGAGGGGACACAACACACAGACAGTAGAGGGGACACAACACACAGACAGTGGAGGGGACACAACACACAGACAGTAGAGGGGACACATCACACAGACAGTGGAGGGGACACAACACACAGACAGTAGAGGGGACACAACACACAGACAGTGGAGGGGACACAACACACAGACAGTAGAGGGGACACAACACACAGACAGTGGAGGGGACACACCACACAGACAGTAGAGGGGACACAACACAGAGACAGTAGAGGGGACACAACACACAGACAGTAGAGGGGACACATCACACAGACAGTGGAGGGGACACAACACACAGACAGTAGAGGGGACACACCACACAGACAGTGGAGGGGACACACCACACAGACAGTGGAGGGGACACACCACACAGACAGTAGAGGGGACACATCACACAGACAGTAGAGGGGACACACCACACAGACAGTAGAGGGGACACAACACACAGACAGTAGAGGGGACACAACACACAGACAGTGGAGGGGACACAACACACAGACAGTAGAGGGAACACAACACACAGACAGTAGAGGGGACACAACACACAGACAGGGGAGGGGACACAACACACAGACAGTAGAGGGGACACAACACACAGACAGTGGAGGGGACACAACACACAGACAGTAGAGGGGACACATCACACAGACAGTGGAGGGGACACAACACACAGACAGTAGAGGGGACACAACACACAGACAGTGGAGGGGACACAACACACAGACAGTGGAGGGGACACAACACACAGACAGTAGAGGGGACACAACACACAGACAGTGGAGGGGACACAACACACAGACAGTAGAGGGGACACAACACACAGACAGTAGAGGGGACACATCACACAGACAGTGGAGGGGACACAACACACAGACAGTGGAGGGGACACAACACACAGACAGTAGAGGGGACACACCACACAGACAGTGGAGGGGACACAACACACAGACAGTGGAGGGGACACACCACACAGACAGTAGAGGGGACACATCACACAGACAGTAGAGGGGACACACCACACAGACAGTAGAGGGGACACAACACACAGACAGTAGAGGGGACACAACACACAGACAGTGGAGGGGACACAACACACAGACAGTAGAGGGGACACAACACACAGACAGTAGAGGGGACACAACACACAGACAGTGGAGGGGACACAACACACAGACAGTAGAGGGGACACAACACACAGACAGTGGAGGGGACACAACACACAGACAGTAGAGGGGACACAACACACAGACAGTGGAGGGGACACAACACACAGACAGTAGAGGGGACACATCACACAGACAGTGGAGGGGACACAACACACAGACAGTAGAGGGGACACACCACACAGACAGTGGAGGGGACACACCACACAGACAGTAGAGGGGACACATGACACAGACAGTGGAGGGGACACACCACACAGACAGTAGAGGGGACACATGACACAGACAGTAGAGAGGACACACCACACAGACAGTAGAGGGGACACAACACATAGACAGTAGAGGGGACACAACACACAGACAGTGGAGGGGACACAACACACACAGTAGAGGGGACACACCACACAGACAGTAGAGGGGACACAACACACAGACAGTAGAGGGGACACATGACACAGACAGTGGAGGGGACACAACACACACAGTAGAGGGGACACACCACACAGACAGTAGAGGGGACACAACACACAGACAGTAGAGGGGACACATGACACAGACAGTGGAGGGGACACAACACACAGACAGTAGAGGGGACACAACACACAGACAGTAGAGGGGACACATCACACAGACAGTGGAGGGGACACAACACACAGACAGTAGAGGGGACACACCACACAGACAGTGGAGGGGACACACCACACAGACAGTGGAGGGGACACACCACACAGACAGTAGAGGGGACACATCACACAGACAGTAGAGAGGACACACCACACAGACAGTAGAGGGGACACAACACACAGACAGTAGAGGGGACACAACACACAGACATTGGAGGGGACACAACACACACAGTAGAGGGGACACACCACACAGACAGTAGAGGGGACACAACACACAGACAGTAGAGGGGACACATCACACAGACAGTGGAGGGAACACAACACACAGACAGTAGAGGGGACACAACACACAGACAGTAGAGGGGACACATCACACAGACAGAGGAGGGGACACAACACACAGACAGTAGAGGGGACACACCACACAGACAGTGGAGGGGACACACCACACAGACAGTGGAGGGGACACACCACACAGACAGTAGAGGGGACACATCACACAGACAGTAGAGGGGACACACCACACAGACAGTAGAGGGGACACAACACACAGACAGTAGAGGGGACACAACACACAGACAGTAGAGGGGACACAACACACAGACAGTGGAGGGGACACAACACACAGACAGTAGAGGGGACACAACACACAGACAGTGGAGGGGACACAACACACAGACAGTGGAGGGGACACATCACACAGACAGTGGGGGGGACACAACACACACATTAGAGGGGACACAACACACAGACAGTAGAAGGGACACACCACACAGACACACAGTGGCCTTTTATTGTGGGCAGTATAAGGCACACCTGTGCACTAATCATGATGTCAGATCAGCATCTTGATGTGTCACACCTGTGAGGTGGGTTGGATTATCTCAGCAAAGCACAAGTGCTCACTATCACACATTTAGACAGATTTGTGAACAATGTTTGAGAGAAATGGTAATATTGTGGATCTGGAATGAATTTTAGTCCATCTCGTGAAAAATGGGAGCAAAAACAAAAGTGTTGGGTTTCTATTTTTGTTGAGTGTATGAAAGAACTAAAGTAGTTAACTCTGGTGCATACTGGACACTCCAGTGGACAGTTATTCCACAGATGTTCTCTTGTATATTCATGGGTTTTCGTGGGTTATGTATCATTGAATATACTGACATTCATACCATTAGTGTAACAACTGTTGTTGATGGACAAAATCATCAAACAATGTATTTATTTATTTTTCAGCATATTATGTTTTTTATTAAAGACTTGGATGAGTGACAATTATTTTTTATTGAACCCTGAAAAAACTGAAGTCATTATAATTGGTCCTAAAAATGCGAGAGACTCCCTACCTGACCAGATAGTTACTCTGGACAACTTAAGTGGAACACCCAGTGACACAGTTAAACATTTAGGAGTTTTATTTGATACAGATCTTTCATTCAAAGGGTCAGAGGTCAGAGGTCAGGGCACATTAACCAAACATGCAGAACAGCCTTTTTCACCTGCACAACATTAGCCAAAATTAGGAATATTCTGTCTAAAAATGACCCCTAACCCTATCACCCCTGTGCTCCAAACCCTGACCCCTGACCCCTAACCCTATCACCCCTGTGCTCCAAACCCTTCACTGGCTACCAGTTGAGTCTAGAATTGAATTTAAAATCCTCCTCCTTACATATAAAACCATTAATGGTATGGGTTAGGGTTAGGGGTCAGAGGTCAGGGGTTAATGGTATGGGCCCCTCTTATCTTAAAGATGATCTGGTTCCGTACCAGCCCAATAGAACCCTTCGTTCTCAGAATGCAGGTTTATT
>CM035795.1:175000-200000 GCA_020466265.1 Siphamia tubifer
AAAGACGAGAGAAAAAAAAAGAGGAGAAAAAAGAAAAACACACACGGGGCAGAGATGATGGTGTTATGTCGCAACATTACACTATTTAAAAAAAATAATCGTTGGTGTGGGACAGTCTGAAAGAATTATCCACTATCTACTGATTATGTTTTTGTAAAGCCCTCTGAGACGACTTTGTTGTGATTTAGGGCTTTATAAATAAAATTGAATTGAATTGAAATTGAAAAAAATTGAACTAAGAAACAGTTTATGCTGTTTAGGAATATTTGTTATTGGTCATTTATGTGCGTTTTATAAATGGACTTACTATGACATTATGACACTATGACACTATGACACTGTGACACTGTGACACTATGACACTATGACACTATGACACTATGACACTATGACATTATGACACTATGACACTATGACATTATGACACTATGACACTATGACACTGTGACACTGTGACACTGTGACACTGTGACACTGTGACACTATGACACTATGACACTATGACATTATGACACTATGACACTATGACACTATGACACTATGACACTATGACATTATGACACTATGACACTATGACACTATGACATTATGACACTATGACACTATGACACTATGACACTATGACACTATGACATTATGACACTATGACACTATGACACTATGACTGAAAAGACTCTCTGACCAACACATTCCCCATGCATGGCTCCCTCGTGTGGCAGAGGTGAGGTACTGTGTTCACCTTTCACCTTGGTGGGCAGGGCTGAACCTGCTCCCTGACCACACCCAGTTTACCTGCTGGGAAACCCTGTGGCTCTGAAGCAGGGGCGCAAAGCTATAAATTTGAGCTCTGCACCCATGTGCATTCTTTTGCTGCATCTCCACATGATGGCCAATTTGAGTGTGCGTCTTCAAGTTAATGTGAGTTCTTAGTTTCTTTCCATGCTCTTTGATTTATCTGTTTAAAGGTTTTTGTTCTGATTAACGATGAAGACCATTTTGCCATTTGATGTCCATGTTTTGTTTCCTTTGTTTGGCCATGCCATGTGGTGAATTGTTTGTTTGAATTTACTTAATTTGACTTGAATTGCATGTATTAGTCTTGTGATATTGAGAACTGGCTTTCTATCTACTAGTACATTCCAGTTGAGTTAATTGATGATACTCATGATTTAGCAGAACTTATTGTTTATTTAATTGTTTATGATTCTGGTTTATTTGACACTCCACTTGTAGGAGCCAAAATGTATTTTTTGTTTGGGAGCAATCTAATTTTGTCCACTGGGTGGCGCATGCTGCTCAGCTACTTAGTCAGGAGCGGTGTGTTGTCAGGCAGGTGTGCAACCCGGAAGGGCATAGGGTTTTGACCGCTTCCGCTTCCGCTTCGGCTCATGCTAACGCTACGCTAAGCGTCTATGTTTGTGACTGTTTTGTGTTTCGGACATTGGTGGAATAAACGAAACGAACTGGATTCAACCAAAGACTGTTTTGCAGGCGTTTTTATCGAAACCGCAGTGTCGAGGACGAACATAGTTAGCACCAGCAGGAAACATCCAGCGCGTCAGCCAAGCCACCACCCGCGTTTGCTACACCTCAGTAGTTCGGTATAAGCACGGAACTCCTTTAATATTAGTCAAAACCCCGCTACTGTTGGTAATTAGTTGGCTTGGGGTCTTCAGCGCTTGTGGAATCGGGAGCATGAAGAGCTGCTGTTCGTGTGGATTAATCGTTTTGGATTCGTGAGCCACTGGCGAGGAGTTTCGTTCGAGCTTCCAGATCAGCTGATGACCAAAGGCGCCCGACGAAATAGGTATCGTAGCGCTACAACCTTTAATGGCCATTTAGATCTTTTTATTTTTGTGTGCACACAGTACCCGGGTACAAAACAACATTCATTGTCTGCAGACATCTGACTGTGAAATCGTGCAACGCTTTGCACTGACTGACTTTGCGTGGCTTGCGTTATTGGCTGGAATTATTTATTTTTTGCATCGCCGATTTGTTTGTGCACTGAACTGTCTTTTTTATTGAACTCTCGGCGACTCTTGAACAATGTCTGTGCGTGATAAACAAACAGCTGCTAGTAAACCTGGTAGTGTTGTTAGTGATGTTGAACAAAATGAGCGTGCAAACGCACTTGCTGATAAACTTTTGGGTTTACAGGCGGACAGAAAGGCAAAATTAGACAATGCAAGCTCTATTAGGAAATCAATGGACGGTTTAAAACATGATATTCCTCTGTTACAAAATGCTCTGAAAAGTTTGGTGGAAAATTGTAATGATGCAAAACGCATTCACGAATCATTGTTGTGTTTGTTACCTGTGGATGAAAAGGAAAGGCATGAAGTTTGGTTTAAAGCAAAGATGATTCCAAATAATGATGCTATTTGCAAAACTAAGGTTTTTATGACAATGGGTTCTGAAAATGCTCATGCTGATTTGCCAATTACTTTGAATGCTGATGCTGGTGTTCTTGTGAATGTCAATACTGATTTTAAAACTGCACATGAAAATGTTGATTGTGAGGTTGGTGTTCATCCAAATGACAGTGTTTCTCGTGTGAGTAGCAAAAGGTCACACAGAACTGGTAGCAGTGGCAGGTCAAGCACACACTCGGCCAGGGTGATGGTCAAGGCAGACAGAGCAGCGCTGGTTGCTCGCCAAGCTGCTTTGAGGGAGAAACATGCAATTGAGGAGCAGGAGCAACAGCTGAGGAGGAGAAAGGAGCAGCTTGACCTGGAAGCAGAGTTAGCTGCAGCAGAGGCTAAGTTAGCCGTGCTGCAGGCCTCAGATGAAAGGAGTCACTCAGCATCACGCTCCGATGGCATGAACTCATATCTGCATCAGGAAAAGAGAAAGGTGGCTAACCTTAACCCCAATGCAATGGAATTTCAACCTGGTTTACCACAAGAAATGCAACACGTGTCCACCAACGGCCCACTACCACCTAACAACATACTGTCAATGGATGTGTGCAAAAGACAAACGGAGCAGTGGTGCAGTGATATTCAAAACCAACAACACACTATCTCTCAGCTACAACATGGAGCTCAGCAACAGCATGTAATGGCTGCACAACCCCTTCCTACCAATAACATCTTCAATACAACACACTCACCTGACCTACTGGAAATAATGCAAAGGCAGAATGACATCACAGCCACACTGGTTCATCAACAGCGCATCTCGTCTTTACCACCAAGAGAGATACCAGTGTTCGATGGAGACCCTCTTCAGTTTCAACCGTTCATGAAGGCATTTGAACAGGGTGTGGAGAGTAAGGCTGGAAAAGGAGACTGTCTTTATTATTTGGAGCAGTTCACCAGAGGTCAGCCCCAGGAGTTGGTGCGCAGCTGCCAGCATATGGTGCCAGAGCGTGGCTATGTTATGGCAAAGGGCCTCCTCACTGAACACTTTGGCAACCCATACAAGTTGGCAACAGCCTACATGAAGAAGGCGTTGGCCTGGCAAACTGTAAAAGCGGAGGACGCGAAGTCACTGCAGGCCTACTCTTTGTTTTTACGTGGTTGCTGTAACGTTATGCAGGAATTGAGCTATGTGCAGGAGCTGGACATACCTGTAAATATGAGGACCATTCTCTCAAAGCTGCCATTTAAACTGAGAGAGCAGTGGCGCACTTCAGCTCATGACATCATGGAGAGAACTCAGGACAGAGCCCACATCTGTGACTTGGTGCATTTCATTGAACGACGTGTCAAAATTCTGTCTGACCCCTTGTTTGGCGATATACAGGATCCACCATCTGCCTCATCTATGACAAGGCCTCCATCAAAATTCAAACCACAGCCCAGGACCAATGTAAAGGGAAACATTGTTGCTGCTGTAACATCAAAGGATGTGTTGGAGGATAACAAGGATCAGACGCAGGATGTGGAGGAAGTGAAATGCCTGTGCTGCGATCGTCGCCATCTGGTGGAGGAATGCAGGCAGTTCAGAGGCAAGAAACACAAAGACAAAATACTCCTGTTGAGGCAAAAGGGAGTTTGTTTTGCCTGTTTACGCACTGGGCATCTGAGCAAGGACTGTAAGCAGCGCTTGATATGTAATATCTGTGAAAGGACTCACCCGACTGTGCTTCATATTAAACGGCAACAGACCTCAGGACAGTCAAAGGATTCTGCTGACACACAGCAGTCCTCCAGTGAAACATGTGGGCATACAGGGGCCGGTAAAGACCAATGTGTCCTGTCCATCTTGCCTGTGAAGTTGAAGTCTGCAAAGGGAAGCCGCATTATAACAACATATGCCTTCCTGGACCCTGGTAGCTCCGCTACATTTTGCTCTGAACACCTCATGCAAAAACTCAGCATCACAGGCAAAAGAACCAGCTTCCTGTTGAGGACAATGGGGCACGAAAAGGTCGTTCCAGCATATGCCCTGTCTGGTCTTGAGGTGTCTGAGGTGGACCGCGACGATTTTTATCCCCTGCCTGAAGTCTTCACACAGAAGGAAATGCCAGTCACTGTGGAGAATATGATAACATCTGAGGATCTGGCTAGGTGGCCCTACCTGTCGAAGGTACGCATCCCGAGCGTGAAGGCAAGTGTTGACTTGTTGATAGGCACCAACGCACCCAGGGTATTAGAGCCCTGGGAGGTCATCAATAGCCGGGACGACGGGCCTTATGCCATCAGGACAGTGCTGGGATGGGTGGTCAACGGCCCTCTGAGTGGAAGCAGTGGTGCGCCAGTATCCGCTGCCACAGTGAACCGCATCTCTCTTCAAACTTTGGAGCAGCTGCTGATTAACCAATACAACCAGGACTTCAGCGAGAAGGCTCTGGAGGAACAGGAAATGTCCAGAGATGATGTCAGGTTTATGCACACGGTAGAACAATCGGCAAAGCTTCTGGATGGAAAGTACTGCCTGAAGTTGCCTTTCAAGAAGAAAGAGGTGTCTTTGCCCAACAACATCGCCGTGGTGAAGCAGAGGATGCAGGGCCTGAGGAGAAGGTTCCTCAATAGCCAAGGCTTGCATCAGGAGTATGCTGAGTATGTGAATGGTCTTATCAGCAACACCTATGCAGAACCCGTGCCATTGCAGAAGCTTCGAGGCGAGCCTGGTAGAGTCTGGTACATCCCCCATCACTCAGTCCACCACCCAAGGAAAGGTACCCTTCGGGTCGTGTTTGATTGCGGTGCAACCTACCAAGGAGCTTGCTTAAACAAGGAACTGCTACAGGGGCCCAACCTTACAAGCTCACTGCTTGGCGTCCTGCTACGCTTCAGAGAAGAACCTGTGGCGTTCATGGGCGACATCAAGGCTATGTTTCATCAGGTGAAGGTCAAAGAGGAAGATCGAGACTTTCTCCGGTTTCTGTGGTGGCCAAATGGAGACATCACTCAGGAGCTGAGGGAATATAGAATGACTGTGCATTTGTTCGGTGCAGTATCATCCCCGAGTTGTGCTAGCTACGCACTGAGGAAAAATGCTGACGACCACCAGTCTGAGTTCCCGGCTACTGTATGTCTGTCTGTCAAGGAAAGCTTTTATGTCGACGATTACTTGAAAAGCTGTGCCACCGAAGTGGAAGCCATTCAAACTATTAAGGACTTGACTGCACTGTGCCAGAAGGGAGGCTTCACCCTGGAGAAGTTCGTCAGCAACAGCCGTGACGTCCTGCAGACCATTGCAGCAGAAAGGAGGGCTAAGGATTTGAAAGAACTTGATCTTGACCGTGACAAGCTGCCAGTAGAGAGAGCCCTAGGCCTACTCTGGTGCGTGGAAACAGATTCATTCCGGTTCAAGATCGAGATGAAGCAACAGGTACTTACCAGACGTGGTATGTTGTCCACCGTCAGCTCAGTGTACGATCCCCTGGGTTTCCTGGCCCCGGTCACACTGCCAGCAAAGATGATGCTACAGGAGCTTTGCAGGAGAGGATGTGGATGGGATGATTACTTACCACAGGACATCCTATGCCCATGGAACTCATGGCTGGAGGACTTGAACCTGCTCAACACCTTGGAAATATCGAGGTGTGTCAAACCACCGACGTATGGCAAGGTCTCTCGAGTCCAACTCCATCACTTCGCCGACGCCAGTGAAACTGGATATGGAACTGCGACATATCTGAGGATGTTGAACAAGCAAAGTCAAGTTCAGGTTTCTTTTCTTCTTGGCAAAGCTAGAGTTACACCATTGAAGGCAGTAACTATTCCCCGGCTTGAACTGACTGCAGCAGTCCTCGCTGTGCGGATGGACTCAATGCTGAAAAAGGAACTGAAGTGGACATTTGAAGATTCTGTCTTCTGGACGGACAGTACTTCTGTCCTCAAATACATCAAGAATGAGGATAGGAGATTTCATACATTCGTGGCCAACAGGATCTCCACTATCCGAGAGTCATCAGAACCATGGCAATGGAGGCATGTTTGCTCCAAAGACAACCCAGCTGACGATGCGTCAAGGGGATTGAAGGTGGCAGGCTTCCTGAAGACCAGCAGGTGGTGGGAAGGGCCCGCATTTCTTTGGAGGCATGAGGAGGATTGGCCTGACAATGCCTTTGATGTTTCTTTGAGTGCTGATGACAAAGAGGTGAAGAGAGAGGTGGCCATGAATGCCATCAACGTGTGCGATGCTGTTGCACCAACTGACCAGCTCGTTACGTACTTCTCTGACTGGAAGAGGCTCAAGAGGGCAGCTGCTTGGTTTCTCCGTTTGAAGGCCATTCTATTGGAGAAGGCTCGCTGGAGAAAACAGCTGAAGAGGCCTGTGACAATCCAGTCAAGTGCATCTGATGGCCAAGGTTTCACAACATCTAGGAGTAACATCCTGACAGTAGATGAGCTGCAGGAGGCAGAGGCTGCAGTCATTTGCTATTGTCAGCAGCAGCAGTTTAAGGAGGAAATTGCTGCATTGTCCTCCTCAAGGAAAGCAGTGAGTCGCCACAGTCCCATTTACAAGCTGGACCCAGTCTTGGTTGATGGCCTATTAAGAGTTGGAGGGAGGCTGAGCAGAGGAGCAATGCCTGAAGAGTCCAAACATCCCATTATCCTCTGCAAAGAGCAACACCTTGCAGCGCTTATCCTCAAACATGTTCACCAGAGCCTGGGCCACGCTGGTCGTGTACACACCTTGTCATCGGTGAGGAAGAAGTTCTGGATTACCAAGGCCAATGCAGCTGTCAGGAAAGTGATCTCAGAATGTATCTTCTGTAGACGCTACAACGGACGTCTCATTGAGCAAAAAA
The DNA here is from genome assembly GCA_020466265.1 of Siphamia tubifer. Lineage (NCBI taxonomy): Eukaryota > Metazoa > Chordata > Actinopteri > Kurtiformes > Apogonidae > Siphamia > Siphamia tubifer. The sequence goes on from CM035795.1 coordinate 182,211, forward strand.
TGGCGGATCTTCCAGAGGTGCGCATTCAGCCAGACTTACCCCCCTTCACCAACACTGGAGTAGACTACTTCGGTCCAGTGGAAGTGAGGAAAGGACGAGCAACCTGCAAGCGGTACGGAGCCATATTTACTTGCCTGGCCAGTAGAGCAGTACACTTGGAGGTGGCAGTTTCCCTGGAGACTAGTGCCTGCATCAACGCTCTGAGGCGCTTCATAAGCAGAAGAGGGCAAGTGGCTCATCTGATTTCAGATAATGGTACCAACTTCATTGGAGCAGACAGGGAGCTGAAAGAAGCCATGGCTGCGCTCAACCATCAGCGAATTGAGGGAGTCCTCTCACAAGCTGGAATACGCTGGAGTTTCAATCCGCCAGCAGGTTCACATCATGGTGGCGTCTGGGAGAGGATGATCCGCATGGTGAGAAGAGTCCTAAGTTCAGTGCTACGTCAGCAGACCTTGGATGATGACTCTTTGCATACAGTGTTCTGCGAGGCAGAAGCCATCTTGAATGATAGACCTCTTACCAAGCTTTCTGATGACCCAATGGATCTGGAACCACTCACGCCCAATCACCTTCTCTTGCTGAAAGGAAAGCCTGCTATGCCACCAGGAGTCTTCGAGCCTCATGACCAGTATGTCAGGCGAAGATGGAGATAGGTGCAATATGTTGCAGATTTGTTCTGGAAGAGATGGGTCCGAGAGTATTTGCCGTTGCTTCAGGAACGACAAAGATGGCATGAGAAGAAGAGGAGTCTAAAGGTTGGAGACATTGTTGTCGTCATGGATGCCTCTGCCCCCCGTGGATCTTGGCCACTTGCCAGGGTGCTTGAAGCATTTTCTGATAGGCAGGGCCTTGTACGTTCTGTTAAATTGCAGACGAAATCAAATGTCATTGAAAGACCCGTGACCAAACTATGCTTAGTGCATGGGGTGTGATTATGAATGTGTTGGTACACTGTATTTATCACTTGGTGTTTTGCTGCATTTTGGTTCCTTTTTTGTTTGTTTGTTTGGTTTTTCATTTATGTGAATTGTTGTGTCTGCCTGCCATCAACAATTAGGGGCCGGTGTGTAGGAGCCAAAATGTATTTTTTGTTTGGGAGCAATCTAATTTTGTCCACTGGGTGGCGCATGCTGCTCAGCTACTTAGTCAGGAGCGGTGTGTTGTCAGGCAGGTGTGCAACCCGGAAGGGCATAGGGTTTTGACCGCTTCCGCTTCCGCTTCGGCTCATGCTAACGCTACGCTAAGCGTCTATGTTTGTGACTGTTTTGTGTTTCGGACATTGGTGGAATAAACGAAACGAACTGGATTCAACCAAAGACTGTTTTGCAGGCGTTTTTATCGAAACCGCAGTGTCGAGGACGAACATAGTTAGCACCAGCAGGAAACATCCAGCGCGTCAGCCAAGCCACCACCCGCGTTTGCTACACCTCAGTAGTTCGGTATAAGCACGGAACTCCTTTAATACCACTAATGTTATATCCTTTGTTCTTTTTATGTCCTTTATACAGCACACAAAATAACCTATATCACCCTGAATGCAAGATACCTTGTTTGAAGGCAATAAATAAAGGCCTCTGGCATTGTATCAAAACCTGCTCTCTGTGTCCTCTCTCCATCCATCTGTCTCCTGACCGAGACTCTGCCTGCCTACCACACACTCCCTCTACCTCCAACCACATTGCCCCTACAGTTCCTTCAATGACATTATGACACTATGACACTATGACATTATGACACTATGAGACTATGACACTATGACATTATGACACTATGAGACTATGAGACTATGAGACTATGACATTGTGACATTGTGACATTATGACATTATGACACTATGACACTATGACACTATGAGACTATGAGACTATGACATTATGACACTATGACATTATGACACTATGACATTATGACACTATGACATTATGACACTATGACACTATAACATTATGACACAAACCCACCATGTAGTAAATAACAGAAAGACTGTGTCTATTCCTTGTGTAGTTAATAATAAACCCCGTATAGTTAAAAATAAGCCTAATATTAAAAAACCTATAGGAGTGAGATCAAATAATTTAATAAAAATAGTTTTAAGGAACAATCAGATTAAAAGAACACCTAACAATTTTATCCAATGTGGACTGATCAATATTAGGTCTATTTCTTCCAAATCTCTGTTAATAAACGATCTAATTAGTGATTACAAAATTGATATTTTAGCTCTGACTGAAACCTGGCTGCAGCAGGATGAATATGTCGCATTAAATGAATCCACGCCACCAACACATGTGAACTATCACACAGCCAGAACCAGTGGCCGTGGTGGAGGAGTGGCAGTAATATCCCACTCCAGTTTAGGTCTTAGCCCTAAAATTAATCATAAAACTAATCCCACTTACCACTCCTTTGAAAGTCTAGTTTCATCCATTACTTTCCCCAACTGCAGAAACCAAAAACCAGTCCTTTTTGTCATAGTCTACCGCCCTCCTGGTCCTTATTCACAGTTTTTATTAGAAGTCTCTGACTTTCTATCCAGTGTAGTGTTGAACTGGGATAGGATTAGAATAGTTGAAAAGGATACTATGTGACCGTGCTGTCTCAAAGTACAAAGAGTTAATTCAGTCACTATTTGTGCCTGTGTCATGTGATTATGTAAAGGACACATTTAGTCCCAGTATAAGTGATGAGTTAGTCGATAGTACCATGCTCACACTACAAACTACGTTAGATATAGTTGCCCCCCTTAAGTTAAAAACTACTAAGATTAGATGAACCTCCCCATGGTACAACGCTGACACTCGCTCCATTAAACAAACAACACGTAAATTAGAGGCAATGGAGGCGATCCAACTTAGAAGATTCTCTCAATGCCTGGAAAAATATCTTAATAAAGTATAATCCATCTTTGCGTACAGCCAAAACTAGATATTACTCATCCATAATAGAAGAAAACCAGAATAATCCTAGATTCCTGTTCAGTACTGTAGCCAGACTGACAAACAGACACACCTCCGTGGAACCAGTTATTCCATCCACGCTCCATTCTGATGATTTCCTGCAGTTCTTTAACAATAAAATATCAACTATTAGAGACAAAATAGACACATTTCTCCCAAACATTAGATCAGAAAAAGTAGCGCTTTCAAACCTAGGCCTTTTTAAAAATCCCTCTGTAACACTAAATAATTTCACCACTGTAGACCAAACTGATGTCATTTCTATTATCATGTCTTCCAAATCATCACCTGCCTCTTAGATCCAATTACAACTAAACTCTTTAAACAGATTCTGCCCCTAATTATTAACACTGTCCTAAATATAATTAACACTTCATTAATTACTGGATATGTGCCACAGTCATTTAAATATGCTGTTATTAAACCAATTCTGAAAAAGCCTACCCTAGATCCTGACATTTTAGCCAATTATAGGCCTATATCCAATTTGCCCTTCCTGTCAAAGGTTTTAGAACGAGTAATAGTTAAACAGCTGTGCCAATTCCTGCAGGATAATAGTTTATTTGAACAGTTTCAGTCTGGCTTTCGTGCCCATCATAGCACTGAAACAGCGTTAGTTAAAGTTACTAATGACTTATTATTAGCCGCTGACATCGGACTAATATGGGTCCTGGTGTTATTAGACCTTAGTGCAGCCTTTGACACCATTGACCACAGTATCTTAGTGCACAGATTAGAATGTGATATAGGTATTAGAGGAGCAGCCCTCTGCTGGTTTAAATCATATTTATCTAATCGCTACCAATTTGTTCACATCAACAAACAATCATCGCAGTCCTCCAGAGTTAATTATGGCGTTCCTCAAGGGTCAGTCCTTGGGCCTATTTTGTTTACACTATATATGCTCCCTTTAGGTAACATCATTACAAATCATGGCATTAATTTTCATTGTTACGCGGATGACACACAGCTATATTTATCGATTAAACCTGACCAGACCAGACAAATAGATAAACTAAGTACATGTGTACAAGACATAAAAATTTGGATGAGTGCCAATTATCTTTTATTGAACCCTGAAAAAACTGAAGTCGTTATAATTGGTCCTAAAGATGCGAGAGACTCCCTAACTAACCAGATAGTTACTCTGGACAACTTAAGTGTAACACCCAGTGCCACAGTTAAAAATTTAGGAGTTTTATTTGATCCAGATCTTTCATTCAAAATGCATATCAAACAAACTTGCAGAACAGCCTTCTTTCACCTGCGCAACATTAGCCAAAATTAGGAATATTCTGTCTAAAACGACTGCAGAAAAATTAATTCATGCATTTGTTACATCACGATTAGATTATTGTAACTCCTTACTTGTAGCATGTCCTAAATATTCCCTAAAAAGCTTCAACTGGTTCAAAATGCAGCAGCAAGATTATTAACAGGATCAAATAGAAGAGAACACATCACGCCTGTGCTCCAAACCCTTCACTGGCTTCCAGTTGAGTCTAGAATTAAATTTAAAATCCTCCTCCTTACATATAAAACCATTAATGGTATGGGCCCCTCTTATCTTAAAGATGATCTGGTTCCGTACCAACCCAATAGAACCCTTCGTTCTCAGAATGCAGGTTTATTGAAAGTTCCTAGGGTTTCTAAAAGTACAGTAGGAGCTAGAGCCTTTAGTTACCATGGTTACTGTCTGATGGAATCATCTTCACTTTAATATTAAAGATGCCGAAACAGTCTCTACATTTAAAATTAGGCTTAAAACATTCCTGTTTGAGAAAGACTATGGTCAGGTTAGTTAAAAATGATGTGACTCATATATCATGTATACATGATGTATGAGTCACAGTTCAGTCTAGGCTGCCCTAGGAGTTAGAATGCTGGGGGAAGTACAGACACTGAGTTCTTTCTTCTCTTTCTCTTCCTCACATCTGTTTCTGTAATTTTTATAACATATCTTTCTTACCAAGTCTGTTCATGACTAGTCACCTGGTGTCCCCTCTCCCCTCCCCCCCTGGGGGGAGTGGTGGCTCTCCTGACAGTGCCTGCACGGGAGCCATGGACGACAGGATCTGGAGTATCTCGCCTGTGCTGACCTGTGACCCCGGACCACCGCCCCTGCCTGTCTGGACCAGCCCCCCTTCCTGCATTTATAAATGGACGTTCATCTATAGTCTGTCCGTCCATGGGAGTGGATCTGTCCTTCAATGTGGTTCTCCTCAACATTTCTTCTTTTTCCCACTGGGTTTGGAAGTTTTTTCTTGCCGAGAAGGAGGGTCTAAGGACAGGGGGAGGGTCTAAGGACAGGGGGAGGGTCTAAGGACAGGGGATGCCTGGGACTTTTCATGTATTTCTGTAGTTGATTATGTTTTTGTAAAGCCCTCTGAGACGACGTTGTTGTGATTTAGGGCTTTATAAATAAAATTGAATTGAATTGAATTGAACTATGACACGATAACATTATGACACTATGACACTATGACACTGTGACACTGTGACACTGTGACACTATGACACTGTGACACTATGACACTATGACATTATGACACTGACATTATGACACTGCCATTATGACACTATGACACTATGACACTATGACATTATGACACTATGACACTATAACATTATGACACTATGACACTATGAGACTATGACAGTATGACACTATGACACTATGACACTATGACGTTATGACACTATGACATTATGACACTATGACATTATGACACTATGACACTATGAGACTATGACACTATGAGACTATGACATTATGACACTATGACACTATGAGACTATGAGACTATGACATGACACTATGAGACTATGACACTATGACGTTATGACACTATGACGTTATGACACTATGACACTATGACACTATGACATTATGACATTATGACACTATGACACTATAACATTATGACACTATGACACTATAACATTATGACACTATGACACTATGACACTGTGACACTATGACACTGTGACACTGTGACACTATGACACTGTGACACTATGACACTATGACATTATGACACTGACATTATGACACTGCCATTATGACACTATGACACTATGACATTATGACACTATAACATTATGACACTGACATTATGACACTATGAGACTATGACAGTATGACACTATGACACTATGAGACTATGACAGTATGACACTATGACACTATGACGTTATGACACTATGAGACTATGACATTATGACACTATGACATTATGACACTATGAGACTATGACATTATGACACTATGACATTATGACACTATGACACTATGACACTATGACATTATGACACTATGACATTATGACACTATGACACTATGACATTATGACATTATGACACTATTACACTATGACATTATGACACTATGACACTATGACATTATGACACTATTACACTATGACATTATGACACTATGACACTATGACATTATGACACTGTGACACTGTGACACTATGACACTATGACACTATGACACTATGACACTATGACATTATGACACTATGACATTATGCCACTATGCCACTATGACATTATGACACTATGACACTATGACATTATGACACTATTACACTATGACATTATGACACTATGACACTATGACACTATGACATTATGACATTATGACACTGTGACACTGTGACACTATGACATTGTGACACTGACATTATGACACTATGACACTATGACATTATGACACTATGACACTATGACACTATGACATTATGACACTATGACACTATGACATTATGACACTGTGACACTGTGACACTGTGACACTGTGACACTATGACACTATGACACTGACATTATGACACTATGACACTGTGACACTGTGACACTGTGACACTATGACATTGTGACACTGTGACACTATGACATTGTGACACTATGACACTATGACATTATGACACTATGACACTATGACACTATGACATTATGACACTATGCCATTATGACACTATGACACTATGAGACTATGACATTATGACACTATGACACTGACATTATGACACTATGACGTTATGACACTATGACACTATGAGACTATGACATTATGACACTATGACACTATGAGACTATGACACTATGACACTATGACATTATGACACTATGACACTATGACATTATGACATTATGACACTGTGACACTGTGACACTATGACACTATGACATTATGACACTGACATTATGATACTATGACACTGTGACACTGTGACACTATGACATTGTGACACTGTGACACTATGACATTGTGACACTGACATTATGACACTATGACACTATGACATTATGACACTATGACACTATGACACTATGACATTATGACACTATGCCATTATGACACTATGACACTATGAGACTATGACATTATGACACTATGACACTGACATTATGACACTATGACGTTATGACACTATGACACTATGAGACTATGACATTATGACACTATGACACTATGAGACTATGACACTATGACACTATGACATTATGACACTATGACACTATGACATTATGACACTGACATTATGACACTGCCATTATGACACTATGACACTATGACACTATGACATTATGACACTATGACACTATAACATTATGACACTGACATTATGACACTATGAGACTATGACAGTATGACACTATGAGACTATGACACTATGACACTATGAGACTATGACAGTATGACACTATGACACTATGACGTTATGACACTATGAGACTATGACATTATGACACTATGACATTATGACACTATGACACTATGACACTATGACATTATGACATTATGACACTATGACACTATGACATTATGACATTATGACACTATTACACTATGACATTATGACACTATGACACTATGACATTATGACACTATTACACTATGACATTATGACACTATGACACTATGACATTATGACACTGTGACACTGTGACACTATGACACTATGACACTATTACACTATGACACTATGACATTATGACACTATGACATTATGACACTATGCCACTATGACACTATGACACTATGACACTATGACATTATGACACTATTACACTATGACATTATGACACTATGACATTATGACACTATGACATTATGACATTATGACACTGTGACACTGTGACACTGTGACACTATGACACTATGACATTATGACACTGACATTATGACACTATGACACTGTGACACTGTGACACTATGACATTGTGGCACTGTGACACTATGACATTGTGACACTGACATTATGACACTATGACACTATGACATTATGACACTATGACACTATGACACTATGACATTATGACACTATGACACTATGACACTATGACACTATGACACTATAACATTATGACACTATGACACTATGACACTATGACATTATGACACTATGACACTATGACATTATGACACTATGACACTATGACACTATAACATTATGACACTGTGACACTTTGACACTATGACACTATGACACTGTGACACTATGACACTATGACACTATGACATTATGACATTATGACACTGACATTATGACACTGACATTATGACACTATGACACTATAACACTATGCCATTATGACACTATGACACTATGAGACTATGACACTATGAGACTATGACATTATGACACTATGACACTATGACACTATGAGACTATGAGACTATGACACTATGACACTATAACATTATGACACTGACATTATGACACTATGACGTTATGACACTATGAGACTATGACAGTATGACACTATGACACTATGACATTATGACACTATGAGACTATGACATTATGACACTATGAGACTATGAGACTATGACATTATGACACTATGAGACTATGACACTATGACGTTATGACACTATGACGTTATGACACTATGACATTATGACACTATGACATTATGACACTATGACACTATAACATTATGACACTATGACACTATAACATTATGACACTATGACACTGTGACACTATGACACTGTGACACTGTGACACTATGACACTGTGACACTATGACACTATGACACTATGACATTATGACACTGACATTATGACACTGCCATTATGACACTATGACACTATGACACTATGACATTATGACACTATGACACTATAACATTATGACACTGACATTATGACACTATGAGACTATGACAGTATGACACTATGACACTATGAGACTATGACAGTATGACACTATGACACTATGACACTATGACGTTATGACACTATGAGACTATGACATTATGACACTATGACATTATGACACTCTGACACTATGACACTATGACATTATGACACTATGACATTATGACACTATGACACTATGACACTATGACATTATGACATTATGACACTATGACACTATGACATTATGACATTATGACACTATTACACTATGACATTATGACACTATGACACTATGACATTATGACACTATTACACTATGACATTATGACACTATTACACTATGACATTATGACACTATGACACTATGACATTATGACACTGTGACACTGTGACACTGTGACACTTTGACACTATGACACTATGACACTATGATACTATTACACTATGACACTATGACATTATGACACTATGACATTATGAAACTATGACACTATGACACTGTGACACTATGAGACTATGACATTATGACACTATGACACTATGACACTATGACATTATGACATTGTGACACTATGACACTATGACACTATGACACTATGACATTATGACACTGACATTATGACACTGCCATTATGACACTATGACACTATGACACTATGACATTATGACACTATGACACTATAACATTATGACACTGACATTATGACACAATGAGACTATGACAGTATGACACTATGACACTATGAGACTATGACAGTATGACACTATGACACTATGACGTTATGACACTATGAGACTATGACATTATGACACTATGACATTATGACACTATGACACTATGACACTATGACATTATGACATTATGACACTATGACACTATGACATTATGACATTATGACACTATGACACTATGACATTATGACATTATGACACTATTACACTATGACATTATGACACTATGACACTATGACATTATGACACTATTACACTATGACATTATGACACAATGACACTATGACATTATGACACTGTGACACTGTGACACTGTGACACTATGACACTATGACACTATGATACTATTACACTATGACACTATGACATTATGACACTATGACATTATGACACTATGACACTATGACATTATGACACTATGACACTGTGACACTATGAGACTATGACATTATGACACTATGACATTATGACACTATGACACTATGACACTATGACATTATGACACTATGACATTATGACACTATGACACTATGACATTATGACATTATGACACTATGACACTATGACACTATGACATTATGACACTATGACATTATGACACTATGACACTATGACATTATGACACTATTACACTATGACATTATGACACTATGACACTATGACATTATGACACTGTGACACTGTGACCCTGTGACACTATGACACTATGACACTATGACACTATTACACTATGACACTATGACATTATGACACTATGACACTATGACACTATGACATTATGACACTATTACACTATGACATTATGACACTATGACATTATGACACTATGCCACTATGACATTATGACACTATGACACTATGACACTATGACATTATGACACTATTACATTATGACACTATTACACTATGACATTATGACACTATGACACTATGACACTATGACATTATGACATTATGACACTGTGACACTGTGACACTGTGACACTATGACACTATGACATTATGACACTGACATTATGACACTATGACACTGTGACACTGTGACACTGTGACACTATGACATTGTGACACTGACATTATGACACTATGACACTATGACACTATGACACTATTACACTATGACACTATGACATTATGACACTATGCCACTATGACATTATGACACTATGACACTATGACACTATGACATTATGACACTATGCCACTATGACATTATGACACTATGACACTATGACACTATGACATTATGACACTATTACACTATGACACTATGACATTATGACACTGTGACACTGTGACACTGTGACACTATGACACTATGACATTATGACACTGACATTATGACACTATGACACTGTGACACTGTGACACTGTGACACTATGACATTGTGACACTGACATTATGACACTATGACACTATGACATTATGACACTATGACACTATGACACTTTGACATTATGCCACTATGCCATTATGACACTATGACACTATGAGACTATGACATTATGACACTATGACACTGACATTATGACACTATGACGTTATGACACTATGAGACTATGACATTATGACAGTATGACACTATGACACTATAACATTATGACACTATGACATTATGACATTATGACACTGTGACACTGTGACACTATGACACTATGACATTATGACACTGTGACACTATGACACTGTGACACTATGACACTGTGACACTGTGACACTGTGACACTTTGACACTATGACACTATGACACTGTGACACTGTGACACTGTGACACTATGACACTATGGCACTATGACATTATGACACTGACATTATGACACTATGACATTATGACACTATGACACTATGACACTATGCCATTATGACACTATGACACTATGAGACTATGACACTATGACACTATGACATTATGACACTATGACACTATGACACTATGAGACTATGACACTATGACACTATGACATTATGACACTATGACACTATAACATTATGACACTGACATTATGACACTATGACGTTATGACACTATGACACTATGAGACTATGACAGTATGACACTATGACACTATGACATTATGACACTATGACACTATGACACTATGACACTATGACGTTATGACACTGACATTATGACACTATGACGTTATGACACTATGACACTATGAGACTATGACATTATGACACTATGACACTATGACACTATGACATTAAGACACTATGACACTATGAGACTATGACACTATGACACTATGACACTGTGACACTGTGACACTATGACATTATGACATTATGACACTATGTCACTATGACACTATGACACTATGACATTATGACACTATTACACTATGACACTATGACACTATGACATTATGACACTATGACATTATGACACTGACACTATGACACTATGACACTATGACACTATGACATTATGACACTGTGACACTGTGACACTATGACACTATGACACTATGACATTATGACACTGACATTATGACACTATGACACTATGACATTATGACACTGACATTATGACACTATGACACTATGACACTATGACATTATGACACTATGACATTATGACACTATGACACTATGACATTATGACACTGACATTATGACACTGTGACACTGTGACACTATGACATTATGACACTATTACACTATGACACTATGACACTATGACATTATGACACTATGACATTATGACACTATGACACTATGACATTATGACACTGTGACACTGTGACATTATGACACTGTGACACTGTGACACTATGACACTATGACATTATGACACTATTACACTATGACATTATGACACTATGACATTATGACACTATTACACTATGACATTATGACACTATGACACTATGACATTATGACACTGTGACACTGTGACACTGTGACACTATGACACTATGACACTATTACACTACGACACTATGACATTATGACACTATGACATTATGACACTATGACACTATGACACTATGACATTATGACACTATGACACTATGACACTATGACATTATGACACTATTACACTATGACATTATGACACTATGACACTATGACACTATGACATTATGACACTATTACACTATGACACTATTACACTATGACACTATGACATTATGACACTATGACATTATGACACTATGACACTATGACACTATGACATTATGACACTATTACACTATGACATTATGACACTATGACACTATGACATTATGACACTATTACACTATGACATTATGACACTATGACATTATGACACTATGACACTATGACATTATGACACTATGACACTATGACATTATGACACTATGACACTATGACACTATGACATTATGACACTATGACACTATGACACTATGACACCACTCATACATGTGACCCAACACGTGCTCTGGTTTCCTGTTCGTCTTTGTTGTAGCACATGACGTCAAGATTGTAAATAATCTTTGATTTTAGGTGACACATTTATGGTTCAATATGATTGGTTGGAGCAGGACAAACTATTCCACAAAGGACCGGTGTGGCTACAGAACACCAGACTGGACTCAATGAATCAGCTGATGTCAGTCTTCAGAGTCGATTGGTCAAACTGTGAACTATTGGTTAGAACAAAAACCAGCACCAGCACCGACCCGGTGTGGAATAGTTTGGCCATTGCCTTGTGTTATTATTTATTTACCTCCGCCAAGCAGGTATTAAATTGGAGTCTGTTTGTATGTATGTTTGTTTGTCTGTCTGTCTGTCTGTCTGTTTGTTTGTATGTTTGTTTGTCTGTTTGTTTGTTTGTTTGTTTGTATGTTTGTTTGTCTGTCTGTCTGTGGGTCTGTTTGTTTGTATGTATGTTTGTTTGTCTGTCTGTCTGTTTGTTTATATGTTTGTTTGTCTGTCTGTCTGTCTGTCTGTTTGTTTGTATGTTTGTTTGTATGTTTGTTTGTCTGTCTGTTTGTTTGTTTGTTTGTTTGTCTGTCTGTTTGTCTGTCTGTCTGTCTGTCTGTCTGTCTGTTTGTTTGTATGTTTGTTTGTCTGTCTGTTTGTCTGTCTGTTTGTCTGTCTGTCTGTTTGTTTGTTTGTTTGTTTGTATGTTTGTTTGCCTGTCTGTCTGTCTGTTTGTCTGTCTGTTTGTTTGTTTGTTTGTTTGTCTGTCTGTTTGTCTGTCTGTTTGTCTGTCTGTTTGTCTGTCTGTTTGTCTGTCTGTTTGTTTGTTTGTTTGTTTGTATGTCTGTTTGTCTGTCTGTTTGTTTGTTTGTATGTTTGTTTGTCTGTCTGTTTGTCTGTCTGTTTGTTTGTTTGTTTGTCTGTCAGCAGGATTACACAAAAAGTCCTGCACTGATTTTGATACAGTTTTCAGGATGTGTTTTTAGTGTCCCACGGAACAAATGACAACATTTTGGTGGTGATCCAGAAGAGATCCTGGATTGTGGATCACTTTGAAATGTATTTTCCATTTACTGGAATGTAAAATTCTAAAGTGATCTAGAATCCAGGATCTCTTCCGCATCACCACCAAAATGTAATCATTGGCTCCTTGTGACGCTCAAATGAAAATGTTATCAAAATCCATTCAGATATTTTTGCATAATCCTACAGACAGACAGACAGACAGACAGACAGACAGACAGACAGACAGACAGACAGACAGACAGACAGACAGACAGACAGACAGACAGACAGACAGACAGACAAATGGACTCGAATTTAATCCCTCCTTGGTGTACCTCCCTTCATTTGAAGGGGGGGGGGGGTGTGCCCTCGCAGAGGTCTGTGCTCTCATAGTGCTTTTCTAGTTTAAAGTTGTTTTTAAGTGTCATTTCTAAATAACATAGTCCCATAAAGGGTTAAGTATGAATACAGATATATTCACAAACACACGTTGACACATATTAGACTGTGTTCTTGGATATTTGTGTGTAAAAAAAAACAGTGCTTGTGTATGAATGGGTGTGGCAAAGCAGACAGACAGACACAGTCAGACAGACAGACAGACAGTCAGACAGACAGACAGACAGACAGACAGAGTGTCAGACAGACAGACAGACAGTCAGACAGACAGACAGACAGACAGACAGAGTGTCAGACAGACAGACAGACAGTCAGACAGACAGACAGACAGACAGTCAGACAGACAGACAGAGTGTCAGACAGACAGAGTGTCAGACAGACAGACAGAGTGTCAGACAGACAGACAGAGTGTCAGACAGACAGAGTGTCAGACAGACAGAGTGTCAGACAGACAGACAGACAGTCAGACAGACAGACAGACAGTCAGACAGACACAGAGGTGTTACCACACAGTCCTGTTGTAAATGTTCACTCTTTGATTGTCATCAACATATTCCAACATGTTTCATTGTGTTTATATTATTAGTAATAACTCACAACCTGCTTATTCTATTTTAAAATTCCAACAGGGAATAAAAAGATATTGTTATGATGCTTATGATATGCTTCTCCTTTTAAATGACTGAGATTGCTTGTATATTTACAGTAGGTAAAGATGCACTCATACAGAATATCTGCACCACTATTGATCATCATCAAACCTGAACATTTTTATGCTAGGACATACGGCCTTAGACAGACAGCAGCACTTCCACAAAAACCGTACATTTAGTGAAGACAGAATGATGCACCTTTTATTTCCTATCAAGCAGATGACCTCTGAAATGAAACAAGTGCTGTAATTAACCCTCTATGGGACTTATTAAGGAAATTAATTTAATAAAATGATGACCTTTAATTTTAAGTATAATATGCCTCAAATAAATATCCAACACTCGCTTTACAAAATTGACCTTTGACCTTTATTTTGGGATCCCATTATTTATAAATGACCATACATTTTTAGATTTTTTCATGAATTTTTTATGTAAAAAAAACAATTGATAAAAGAACAATGGCCTCATTATCCCTGGACATATTTGAGTAAAAAAACACTTGGAACATTCCATTTCAGAATGATTCTAAAAAAAAATACATAAGAATTCTGAAAAGTTGATGAACATAAGGTTGAATGCATAGACCGCAGAACGTGTTTGAACAAGGGGGGGCCACAATCGCAAGGGGGGGGGGGGGTCATCATGCGTAGCTGAGGCTATAGACTATAGAGGTAAGATCGGGCCTAAAAAATCCAGCCCGTCCCGACCCAGGCCCGCAGGCATTAAAGCCTGACCAATTAACTTGATTTGTAGACCCAAGCCTGAAGCAAATCCGAAATTTGAATTTATCCCATAGTATTTTTGGCAGAACAAAACGCACCATTTTTTAAGATTAAAATCATCTATATATTTTTATTATCATGATAAATGCATTTATACAACGTAATAAGAGTCCAGACAATAAGAGTCAAAGTCAAATGTTAATGTTCACTCACTTAATTCCACAGATGTAGTTAAATATCACAAGTGTTTGATCTGTAGGTGACACTGTAACTTTAAACTGTTGTTAACTGTGTTATTGTTGGAAACACACAGCTACACTAACAATACATGGCTTCGTCCACTTCATATATTACAGCAGAGGAAAAAAAGTCAGCGAGAGAGAAGCCCGAGCCCGACCGGAACCAAATGTAATGATTGACATTTTAGACCCGACCCAAATTTCGTGCCGGATCGGGCTTGGGCTAAAGATGTTACCTCTAATAGACTACACTACAAGAATACACGGACACACACGTAATGCCACCAGTCATGTCAGCACACAAGAGTGTGTGTACATATAGAGTGTGTGTACATAGAGTGTGTGTATATGTAGAGTGTGTGTATATGTAGAGTGTGTGTACATAGAGTGTGTGTACATAGAGTGTGTGTACATAGAGTGTGTGTATATGTAGAGTGTGTGTACATAGAGTGTGTGTACATAGAGTGTGTGTACATAGAGTGTGTGTATATGTAGAGTGTGTGTACATAGAGTGTGTGTACATAGAGTGTGTGTACATAGAGTGTGTGTATATGTAGAGTGTGTACATAGAGTGTGTATATATGTAGAGTGTGTGTACATAGAGTGTGTGTATATGTAGAGTGTGTGTACATAGAGTGTGTATATATAGTGTGTACATAGAGTGTGTGTACATAGAGTGTGTGTACATAGAGTGTGTGTATATAGAGTGTGTGTACATAGAGTGTGTGTATATGCAGAGTGTGTGTACATAGAGTGTGTATATATAGAGTGTGTGTACATAGACTGTGTGTACATAGAGTGTGTGTATATGTAGAGTGTGTGTACATAGAGTGTGTGGACATAGAGTGTGTGTATATGTAGAGTGTGTGTACATAGAGTGTGTATATATAGAGTGTGTGTACATAGAGTGTGTGTACATAGAGTGTGTGTATATGTAGAGTGTGTGTACATAGAGTGTGTGTACATAGAGTGTGTGTATATGTAGAGTGTGTGTACATAGAGTGTGTATATATAGAGTGTGTGTACATAGTGTGTGTACATAGAGTGTGTGTACATAGAGTGTGTGTACATAGAGTGTGTATATATAGAGTGTGTGTACATAGAGTGTGTGTACATAGAGTGTGTGTACATAGAGTGTGTGTACATAGAGTGTGTGTACATAGAGTTCAATTCAATTCAATTCAATTCAATTTTATTTATAAAGCCCTAAATCACAACAAAGTCGTCTCAGAGGGCTTTACAAAAACATAATCAAGCTACAGAAATACATGAAAAAGTCCCAGGCATCCCCTGTCCTTAGACCCTCCTTCTCGGCAAGAAAAAACTTCAAAACCCAGTGGGAAAAAGAAGAAATCTTGAGGAGAACCACATTGAAGGAGAGATCCACTCCCATGGACGGACAGACTATAGATGAACGTCCATGTAAAAAGCAGGAAGGGGGGGCTGGTCCAGACAGGCAGGGGCGGTGGTCCGGGGTCACAGGTCAGCACAGGCGAGATACTCCAGATCCTGTCGTCCATGG
>CM035795.1:207500-307500 GCA_020466265.1 Siphamia tubifer
CATTATTTTCTGAGTGAAGTAGGATTTATTTATTTATTTAGTTTTTAACCGTTTTAAAGAAGGATTTGGAGATTTCTTTATATGAAATGACTAAAATAGTTTTAAAAAACAGTTTAGGCTATTTAGTAATTTTTTTTGATTGGTGGTTTATGTGTTTTATAGTTTAAAAATAGACTTAACATGCATGTGACCCAACACGTGCTCTTGTTTCCTCTCCTTCCTTGTTGCACAACATGACATCAAGATTTTAAATCTTTGATTTTATTGGTTAGACTAGATTTTAGGTGATTTTAGGTAGTATACTACTACAAAAAAGTTAATATTAATAAGAAAAATAAGGACAATTTGAACAATATTCTGTCCATGTGTTTTATTACAAAGACACTAAACTTGTCATATCTGTGCTCTCTCTCTGTGCTCTCTCTCTGTGCTCTCTCTCTGTGCTCTCTCTCAGTGCTCTCTCTCAGTGCTCTCTCTCTATGCTCTCTCTCAGTGCTCTCTCTCTGTGCTCTCTCTCTATGCTCTCTCTCTCTATGCTCTCTCTCAGTGCTCTCTCTCTGTGCTCTCTCTCTCTGTGCTCTCTCTCAGTGCTCTCTCTCTATGCTCTCTCTCTCTATGCTCTCTCTCAGTGCTCTCTCTCTGTGCTCTCTCTCTCTGTGCTCTCTCTCAGTGCTCTCTCTCTATGCTCTCTCTCTCTATGCTCTCTCTCAGTGCTCTCTCTCTGTGCTCTCTCTCTGTGCTCTCTCTCTCTGTGCTCTCTCTCTATGCTCTCTCTCTGTGCTCTCTCTCTGTGCTCTCTCTCTGTGCTCTCTCTCTATGCTCTCTCTCTCTGTGCTCTCTCTCTATGCTCTTTCACTTGGTCTCTCTATCCTTCTCACTGTCACCTCTCACCTAGTCTTTTCCCTCCAGTGGTGATTGGGGATGTCATACACCTGTGGGTCCAGCTGGACTCATTAGGTGGAGGTGTATATAAGTGACCTGTTTCTGCTTGATCCTCGCCAGATTATCTAACGGTCTACCCTTAGTAATCGAGCACTATTCCTGTCTGTTCCGAGTTTCCGTGTATCTGACCCGTTTCTGATCGACATCTGTCCGCCTGCCCCGTGTTCCGTCTCCCACCTGCCCGACTCCGCCTTCTGCCTGTGTTTGCCTGGTTCCGACTCGCCTTCGTCTGTTCATCTCGCCAGCCGCCTGCCCCGACCTCGGACTGGATACCGATTACGACGCCAGTCGCCTGCCTCAACCCCGGACCGAACCCAACCAAGATAAAGCCCAGTTCCCTACGGAGTAGAACCGCTACTCTGTTTTCACCGTACCTGCCGTACGCATGAAAGCGTGAAAACTTTTTATCGATATTTGAGTGTTTTTTTCAAAATTCAGGTTTTCCCATTACAAGTTTTTTATGGCTATATTTACATTTTGTGAATTTCCAAGGTAATGGAAACACAGCTAATGACAATAAATGTCATGAAGGGCAAGGTGAAAGAGGACTCCAATGCTCAGTGCTGAAGGGAAAAATAATTTAATAACAAACAAAGCAAAAATCAAGACAAGACAGAGACAACACCAAACAAAGACCAAACACAAACCTGGGTGTAGATCAGCCAGACTCCGTGGTGTGAAAACTGTCCAGGTTATGGTGACATGAGATGGCAAAATGTCCGGGTTATGGAAGAGACAAAACTGAATGGTCCCGCACTGATAACTGCAAGCCTCACTGCTTTTATAGTCGCAGATGAGGAACGGCTTGCAGCTGCGCAGTGCGGGGCCAGGTGAGTATGGAGAAAACTGGAGGAAAGGTCACCTGAGCAGAGGTCATGACAGTACCCCCCCCCCCCCCCCCCCCCCCCCCTCCAAGGGGCGGCTCCTGACGCCCCTAAAAAACAAAAACAAAAAACAAAGACCCCGCCCCCATTGTCGGCCTGGAAAACCCCTGGACAGGGTGGTATGGAAACCCCTCTGGTCAGAGTACCCTCTGGGCAGAGCGGTGTGGAATCCCTCTGGCAGGGCGGCATGGAAACCCCCTGGTCGGAGTACCCTCTAGGCAGAGTGGTATGGAGTCCCCTCTGGGCAGGGCGGCGTCGAAACCCACCTGGTCGGAGTACCCTCTGAGCAGAGCGATGTGGAATCCCCCTGGGCACGGCGGTGTGGAAGCCCCCTGGGTGGAGTACCCTCTGGGCAGAGTGGTGTGGAATCCCTCTGGGCAGGGTGGCGTGGAATCCCCCTGGTCGGAGTACCTTCTGGGCAGAGCGGTGTGGAACTGGTGGGATCTGGCTGGTCAGGTACAAGGCAACGGAGCAACAGACAGGGACTGACGGACATGACTTGGCCGAAGACCACGGACTCTGGCTGAGACAGGAACAGGACGGGACAGAGACAAAGGACGAGACAGGGGCGGAAACAGGGCAAAACGAGGGAACAGAAACAGGCAGGGACAGGGAACGCTAGCCGTAGACAGGGAACAGGCAAGAGGCAGGGACAGAAGTCAGAACTGGGCAAGAGGCAGGGACAGGGATCAAGAAGTTGGAACCGGGCAAGAGTCAGGGACAGCAATCAAGAAGGCAGAACCAGGCAAGAGTCAAGGATAGGGATCAAGAAGCCAGAACCGGGCAAGAGTCAGGGACAGGGATCAAGAAGCCAGAACCGGGTAAGAGTCAGGGACAAGGAACAGAAAACAGGCAGAGACAGAACACAAGCAACAGGCAGAGACAGAAAACAGGCAACAGGCAGAGACAGGAAAAAGGGAACAGGCAGCCAGAAACGGGCAACAGACAGGGACAGAAGCCAGAAAGGGACACCAAACTAGCAGAAACTAAATGGGAAAACCAGGAGACACTTGGAGAAAAATGCAAGGGTCAGGCACAGACCAGACAGAAACCAGACTTGAGAGACCAGACAGAAACCCGCTAGATGGAAAATCACTAGACAGAGAAGACTCAAAACCACTAGACAGAGAAGACTCAAAGCCACTAGACAGAGAAGACTCAAAACAACTAGACAGACAAGACTCAAAACAACTAGACAGAGAAGTCTCAACACCACTAGGCAGAGTAGACCGAAAACCACGAGGCAGAGTAGGCCGAAAACCACGAGGCAGAGTAGACCGAAAACCACTAGGCAGAGTAGGCAGAAAACCAGTAGGCAGAGTAGGCCGAAACCCTACGCTGACTACAAACTAGACAAGAAAACAAGCTAGACTGAAAAGACAGAATCAGAGACAGCCAAAAAGACAGAACCAGAGACAACAGAACAGATAGAACAGACTGAAGACTAATTAGACAGAAAAGACTGAAGACTAAACTAGACAGAAACTCGTAATGCTAGCCAAAAAACTCATAACGCCAGCCAAAAACATAGTGTCATGATGGGTGAGGTGAAAAGAGGACTCCAATGCACAGTGCTGAAGGGAAAAATTATTTAATAACAAACTGAGAAAAACCAAAACAAGACCAAACAACAACCTGGGTGTAGATCAGCCAGAGTCCGTGGTGTGAGAAATGTCCAGGTTATGGAGGAGGCAATACTGAATGGTCCCGCACCGGCAACAGCAGCTTCACTGCTTAAATATTGCAGATCAGCAACGACTTGCATCTGCACGGTGCGGAACCAGGTGGATCTGAGAGCACTGGATGCGTCACCCAGCCTCCCCACTTTTAATGCACCACATGACACTCAGGGTTACACAATCACGGTGCAGGGATAATGTCTTCAGCCAAGGATCTGGAAACATATTAACAGGGAGGAATGGGGGGATATCACTAATATGGCCTTGCTGGTGGACCCGGCCCCCTTATGCCTTATGGCTTGTGGCTATGGGGTAGCGGGGGTAGACTACTATCCATGTTGCTGTGCTGGCAGGTCCCTGGGACCTGGGGACTGTGGTTGGGGGGGGGGCGCTCCTGCTTGCCCCTCGGGTCCAAGCTGGTGCGATGGCCGCGGGGGTTGGATTGGCCAGTCTGGTGGGCGCTGTGGCTGTACTGCGGGCTGGTGGCGTGCGGGGGCTCTGTCCTCGTGGGTTGTCGGGGTGCATTGTGGGGAGGCGGGGGCCCTGGGTGTACTGTGCTCGACTGGGGCAGGGTGCGGGGGGGTGTGCGGCGTGCCTCCCTGTTGGCGTTGCCGGGCCCCAACTCACTGTCCATTTTTGCCCTCTGGACTTGCATTGAGTCCGGGCTCTGATGACCTCTGGCCGGCGCCCGGTGTCGGCCTGCCTTGTGATGGGCTGGTTACCGCCCCCTCGGTGGGCCGCTGGCTCCCTGTGTCTGGCTTCCTGGCTGCATTGGGCTGTTGGCCCCCTCGGGGGTGGGCGGGTCGGCTGGGTGGGTCGGGTGGGGGCTGGGGTGGGGGCTGGGGTGGGCGGGGTTGGGGGTGGCGGGTGGGTCGTCGTGCCCCGGGCCGCCTGGGTCGGTCTTGGTGCGCTGGGGGGGGGGGTCAGTAGCTGCTCCCTCTTGTTCTCCGGGTTTGTGTCGTTCACAGTGGCCCCAGTGGCTCTCTGGGAGTGGCGGCCTGTGGCTCCTACGGCCCGGGGTGGGGGTTGCCCTGTTGGCTTGGCCCTGCCTTGTCGTGATTGTTGTTCTGGGCTTCGGGGTCCTTCACACTTGCATGTTTGATCGGGTCTCGCCAGCTACTACCGAGTCGCCAGAATGTGCTGAGAATCTCTCCACAATCTCTACACTAAACTCCTTTTCTTCTGCACTGGTGTCCTCTTCTGGCCTATTCTCTTACATTACATTCTATTTTGTACTATCAGGACATCCATGGTTGTGGTGCTCAGTGCAGATTGTTTAATTGTTTGTTTGTTGAATCTTTTTCTTTTTTTTTTTCCTTTTGTGCTGGTTTGGTTTTCTCCACTTTTTGTGATCTACTTATTTATTTGTTTTTATTGATGGACAGTTGGTGGTTGTAATAACACATCACCTTACAGTCTTTAATTACAATAGCACCGCCTGTTGGTTTCTGTCCCTGTCTGTCCTGTCCAGTCTCCGCAAATCACTGAGGTGCAGCACTGCCCTCACTGGCTTGTAAGGGAGAGTTCTAATGGGGGATGTCTGCTCAGCTTTCGGGGAGGACCGATGATGGTCACACACATGCACTAAATAGTCTAGTATATGTCTGCAAGACTGGAATATGTACTGATCTGAAGCAATGTTGACTCCCCCTCTGTGGGGTTAAAAGATATAAAAAATAAATACATAAATAAAATAAGTAAATTAATAGAATAAATAAATAAATAAATAAATAAATAAACAAGAACAAAATGCAGACAAATTAGAAAAAGGTAAGAAAAAAGAAAGGGAAAAGAAGAAAGAAGGGAAGAAGAAAGGAAAACAAGCAAAACAAAAAACCCCTATTTGTTACCTACTTTCCTCTCTGCTCATTTGTTGTTGTTTTTTTGTATATATGTATATGTTTAGTACAAACCGGATTCGGTTGAAGTTGGGAAATTGTGTAAAATGTAAATAAAAACAAATTACAATGATTTTAAAATCCTTTTCAACCTATATTCAATTGAATACACTACAAAGACAACATATTTAATGTTCAAACTGACAAACTTTTTTGCCAAATAATAATTAACTTAGAATTTCATGGCTGCAACACGTGCAGTAGAAGTTGGGAAAGTTGGCAAAAAATACTGAGAAAGCTGAGAAAAGCTCATCAAACACCTATTTGAAACATCCCACATGTGATCAGGCTAATTGGGAACAGGTGGGGACCATGATTGGGTATAAAAGGAGCCTCCCCAAACATGCTCAGTCATTCACAAGCAAGGATGGGGCGAGGTTCACCACTTTGTCCACAACTGCGTGAGAAAATAGTTGAACAGTTTAAGAACAACATTTCTCAAAGCAAAATTGCAAGGAATTTAGAGATTTCAACATCTACGGTCCATAATATCATCAAAAGGTTCAGAGAATCTGGTGAAATCACTGCACGTAAGCACCACGGCCGGAAACCAAGACTGAATGACCGTGACCTTCGATCCCTCAGACGGCACTGCCTTAAAAACCGACATGAGTGTGTAAAGGATATCACCATATGGGCTCAGGAACACTTCAGAAAATCACTGTCAGTAAATACAGTTGGTCACTACATCAGTAAGTGCGGGTTAAAACTCTACCATGCAAAGCAAAAGCCCTTTATGAACAACATCCAGAAACGCCGCCGGGTTCTCTGGGCCCGAGCTCATGTAAAATGGACTGATGCACAATGGAAAAGTGTTTTGTGGTCTGATGAGTCCACTTTTCAAATTGTTTTTGGAAACACTGGACGTCGTGTCCTCCGGACCAAAGAGGAAGCGGACCATCCGGACTGTTATCAACGCAAAGTTCAAAAGCCAGCATCTGTGATGGTATGGGGGTGCATTAGTTCCCATGGCATGGGTGACTTACATTTCTGTGAAGGCAACATAAATGCTGAAAAGTACATACAGATTTTGGAGCAACATATGCTGCCATCCAAGCCACGTCTTTTTCATGGACGCCGCTGCTTATTTCAGCAAGATAATGCCAAGCCACATCCTGCACGTGTTACAACAGCGTGGCTTCCAAGTAAAAGAGTCCAGGTTCTCCCCTGGCCCGCTTACAGTCCAGACCTGTCTCCCATTGAAAATGTGTGGCGCATTATGAAGCGTAAAATACGACAGAGAAGACCCCGGACTGTTGAACAACTGAAGCGGTTCATCAAGCAAGAATGGGAAAGAATTCCACATGAGAAGCTAAGAGAATTAGTCTCCTCTCTTCCAAAACGTTTATTGACTGTTATTAAAAGGAAAGGTGATGTAACGAAGTGGTAAACATGCCCTTTCCCAACTTCTACTGCACGTGTTGCAGCCATGAAATTCTAAGTTAATTATTATTTGGCAAAAAACAATAAAGTTTATCAGTTTGAACATTAAATATGTTGTCTTTGTAGTGTATTCAATTGAATATAGGTTAAAAAAGATTTTAAAATCATTGTATTTTGTTTTTATTTACATTTTACACAATTTCCCAACTTCAACCGAATCCAGTTTGTACTTCAGTTATTGATTATTGTTATTGTTATTATTGTTATTGTTATTATTTTTATTATTATCATCATTTTTGTACTATGCACTATATTGCTATAAGATGAATTTAGGTTATTGGGGAAGTGAAGAAGGGGTAGAATTAAATAAACTTATGCTTAAACTCCTTTTCAGACATGTCATTGTTATTATTATTATTGTTGTATTGATTATTGTTGCACTTTGCACATGTTCAAAATAAATCATTCAAATCAAATCAAAGGTCGACCAAGGAGAGGTTGTGACATTACCCTTCCCCTAAGGGGCGGCTCCTGATGCCCCCAGACAGACACATTAACCTCGAGGCGGAGGACTTTCTGGGAGGTACGGTATGGAATAACGCGGAATAACTTCTGGGTGGAGTTGTCTGGAGGATGGTCAAGGGAACTGGTGGGATCTGGCTGGTCAGGGTCAAGACAAAGGAGACACAGAGGGGGACTGACGGACACGTCTGTGCCCAGGGCCACGCACTCTGGCTGAGACAGGAACAGGACGGGACAGAGACAAAGGACTAGACAGCGGCAGAAACAGGGCAAAACGAGGGATCGGGCCAAGATGAAACAGGAAAATAAGAGGACCGGGCCGAAACACAGAACCAGCGCCCTCTAGGTTCACTGGAAAAAGGGGACCTGGAACCAGAAGCCAGACCAGCACGGAGGAACAGGAAGCAACAAGGGGCAGGACTAGGAGGGAAAGCCAGAGGCAAAGGGGAAGAAACCATAGAGGGAAAGAAAAGAGAAGAAAGAAGGCACAGACTAAAGACAGGGACAGACCAAAACAGAAAGACAGAAACAGAGACAGCCAAAGATAGAAAAAGACAGAACCAGAGACAGCCAAAGACAGAACCAGAGATAGCCAAAGACAGAAATAGACAGAACCAGAGACAGCCAAAGACAGAAAAAGACAGAACCAGAGACAGCCAAAGACAGAAAAAGACAGAACCAGAGACAGCCACAGACAGAACCAGAGACAGCCAAAGACAGAAAAAGACAGAACCAGAGACAGCCAAAGACAGAAAAAGACAGAACCAGAGACAGAAAAAGACAGAACCAGAGACAGCCAAAGACAGAAAAAGACAGAACCAAAGACAGCCAAAAACAGAAAAAGACAGAACCAGAGACAGCCAAAGACAGAAAAAGACAGAACCAGAGACAGCCACAGAGAGAACCAGAGACAGCCAAAGACAGAAAAAGACAGAACCAGAGACAGCCAAAGACAGAAATAGACAGAACCAGAGACAGCCAAAGACAGAACCAGAGACAGCCACAGACAGAACCAGAGACAGCCAAAGACAGAAAAAGACAGAACCAGAGACAGCCAAAGACAGAAAAAGACAGAACCAGAGACAGCCAAAGACAGAAAAAGACAGAACCAGAGACAGCCAAAGACAGAAAAAGACAGAACCAAAGACAGCCAAAAACAGAAAAAGACAGAACCAGAGACAGCCAAAGACAGAACCGGAGACAGCCAAAGACAGAAAAAGACAGAACCAGAGACAGCCAAAGACAGAAATAGACAGAACCAGAGACAGCCAAAGACAGAAAAAGACAGAACCAGAGACAGCCAAAGACAGAAAAAGACAGAACCAGAAACAGCCAAAGACAGAAAAAGACAAAACCAGAGACAGAAAAAGACAGAACCAGAGACAGCCAAAGACAGAAAAAGACAGAACCAGAAACAGCCAAAGACAGAAAAAGACAGAACCAGAGACAGAAAAAGACAGAACCAGAGACAGCCAAAGACAGAAAAAGACAGAACCAAAGACAGCCAAAAACAGAAAAAGACAGAACCAGAGACAGCCAAAGACAGAAATAGACAGAACCAGAGACAGCCAAAGACAGAAAAAGACAGAACCAGAGACAGCCAAAGACAGAAAAAGACAGAACCAGAGACAGCCACAGACAGAACCAGAGACAGCCAAAG
Source organism: Siphamia tubifer (assembly GCA_020466265.1). Classification (NCBI taxonomy): domain Eukaryota; kingdom Metazoa; phylum Chordata; class Actinopteri; order Kurtiformes; family Apogonidae; genus Siphamia; species Siphamia tubifer. The sequence goes on from CM035795.1 coordinate 216,469, forward strand.
ACAGAAAAAGACAGAACCAGAGACAGCCAAAGACAGAAAAAGACAGAACCAGAGACAGCCAAAGACAGAAAAAGACAGAACCAAAGACAGCCAAAAACAGAAAAAGACAGAACCAGAGACAGCCAAAGACAGAAAAAGACAGAACCAGAGACAGCCAAAGACAGAAAAAGACAGAACCAGAGACAGCCAAAGACAGAAATAGACAGAACCAGAGACAGCCAAAGACAGAAAAAGACAGAACCAGAGACAGCCAAAGACAGAAAAAGACAGAACCAGAAACAGCCAAAGACAGAAAAAGACAGAACCAGAGACAGCCAAAGACAGAAAAAGACAGAACCAGAGACAGCCAAAGACAGAAAAAGACAGAACCAGAGACAGAAAAAGACAGAACCAGAGACAGCCAAAGACAGAAAAAGACAGAACCAGAGACAGCCAAAGACAGAACCAGAGACAGCCAAAGACAGAAAAAGACAGAACCAGAGACAGCCAAAGACAGAAAAAGACAGAACCAGAGACAGAAAAAGACAGAACCAGAGACAGCCAAAGACAGAAAAAGACACAGCCAAAGACAGAACCAGAGACAGCCAAAGACAGAAAAAGACAGAACAAGAGACAGCCAAAGACAGAAAAAGACAGAACCAGAGACAGCCAAAGACAGAAAAAGACAGAACCAGAGACAGCCACAGACAGAACCAGAGACAGCCAAAGACAGAAAAAGACAGAACCTGAGACAGCCAAAGACAGAAAAAGACAGAACCAGAGACAGCCAAAGACAGGAAAAGACAGAACCAGAGACAGAAAAAGACAGAACCAGAGACAGCCAAAGACAGAAAAAGACAGAACCAAAGACAGCCAAAAACAGAAAAAGACAGAACCAGAGACAGCCAAAGACAGAAAAAGACAGAACCAGAGACAGCCAAAGACAGAAAAAGACAGAACCAGAAACAGCCAAAGACAGAACCAGAGACAGCCAAAGACAGAAAAAGACAGAACCAGAGACAGCCAAAGACAGAAAAAGACAGAACCAGAGACAGAAAAAGACAGAACCAGAGACAGCCAAAGACAGAAAAAGACAGAACCACAGACAGCAAAAGAAAGAACCAGAGACAGCCAAAGACAGAACCAAAGACAGCCAAAAACAGAAAAAGACAGAACCAGAGACAGCAAAAGAAAGAACCAGAGACAGCCAAAGACAGAACAAGAGATAGCCAAAGACAGAAATAGACAGAACCAGAGACAGCCAAAGACAGAAAAAGACAGAACCAGAGACAGCCAAAGACAGAACCAGAGATAGCCAAAGACAGAAATAGACAGAACCAGAGACAGCCAAAGACAGAAAAAGACAGAACCAGAAACAGCCAAAGACAGAAAAAGACAGAACCAGAGACAGCCACAGACAGAACCAGAGACAGCCAAAGACAGAAAAAGACAGAACCAGAGACAGCCAAAGACAGAAAAAGACAGAACCAGAGACAGCCAAAGACAGAAAAAGACAGAACCAGAGACAGAAAAAGACAGAACCAGAGACAGCCAAAGACAGAAAAAGACAGAACCAAAGACAGCCAAAAACAGAAAAAGACAGAACCAGAGACAGCCAAAGACAGAACCAGAGACAGCCAAAGACAGAAAAAGACAGAACCAGAGACAGCCAAAGACAGAAAAAGACAGAACCAGAGACAGCCAAAGACAGAAATAGACAGAACCAGAGACAGCCAAAGACAGAAAAAGACAGAACCAGAGACAGCCAAAGACAGAAAAAGACAGAACCAGAGACAGCCAAAGACAGAAATAGACAGAACCAGAGACAGCCAAAGACAGAAAAAGACAGAACCAGAGACAGCCAAAGACAGAAAAAGACAGAACCAGAAACAGCCAAAGACAGAAAAAGACAGAACCAGAGACAGCCAAAGACAGAAAAAGACAGAACCAGAGACAGCCAAAGACAGAAAAAGACAGAACCAGAGACAGAAAAAGACAGAACCAGAGACAGCCAAAGACAGAAAAAGACAGAACCAGAGACAGCCAAAGACAGAACCAGAGACAGCCAAAGACAGAAAAAGACAGAACCAGAGACAGCCAAAGACAGAAAAAGACAGAACCAGAGACAGAAAAAGACAGAACCAGAGACAGCCAAAGACAGAAAAAGACACAGCCAAAGACAGAACCAGAGACAGCCAAAGACAGAAAAAGACAGAACAAGAGACAGCCAAAGACAGAAAAAGACAGAACCAGAGACAGCCAAAGACAGAAAAAGACAGAACCAGAGACAGCCACAGACAGAACCAGAGACAGCCAAAGACAGAAAAAGACAGAACCTGAGACAGCCAAAGACAGAAAAAGACAGAACCAGAGACAGCCAAAGACAGGAAAAGACAGAACCAGAGACAGAAAAAGACAGAACCAGAGACAGCCAAAGACAGAAAAAGACAGAACCAAAGACAGCCAAAAACAGAAAAAGACAGAACCAGAGACAGCCAAAGACAGAAAAAGACAGAACCAGAGACAGCCAAAGACAGAAAAAGACAGAACCAGAAACAGCCAAAGACAGAACCAGAGACAGCCAAAGACAGAAAAAGACAGAACCAGAGACAGCCAAAGACAGAAAAAGACAGAACCAGAGACAGAAAAAGACAGAACCAGAGACAGCCAAAGACAGAAAAAGACAGAACCACAGACAGCAAAAGAAAGAACCAGAGACAGCCAAAGACAGAACCAAAGACAGCCAAAAACAGAAAAAGACAGAACCAGAGACAGCAAAAGAAAGAACCAGAGACAGCCAAAGACAGAACAAGAGATAGCCAAAGACAGAAATAGACAGAACCAGAGACAGCCAAAGACAGAAAAAGACAGAACCAGAAACAGCCAAAGACAGAAAAAGACAGAACCAGAGACAGCCAAAGACAGAACCAGAGATAGCCAAAGACAGAAATAGACAGAACCAGAGACAGCCAAAGACAGAAAAAGACAGAACCAGAAACAGCCAAAGACAGAAAAAGACAGAACCAGAGACAGCCACAGACAGAACCAGAGACAGCCAAAGACAGAAAAAGACAGAACCAGAGACAGCCAAAGACAGAAAAAGACAGAACCAGAGACAGCCAAAGACAGAAAAAGACAGAACCAGAGACAGAAAAAGACAGAACCAGAGACAGCCAAAGACAGAAAAAGACAGAACCAAAGACAGCCAAAAACAGAAAAAGACAGAACCAGAGACAGCCAAAGACAGAACCAGAGACAGCCAAAGACAGAAAAAGACAGAACCAGAGACAGCCAAAGACAGAAAAAGACAGAACCAGAGACAGCCAAAGACAGAAATAGACAGAACCAGAGACAGCCAGAGACAGCCACAGACAGAACCAGAGACAGCCAAAGACAGAAAAAGACAGAACCAGAGACAGCCAAAGACAGAAAAAGACAGAACCAGAGACAGCCAAAGACAGAAAAAGACAGAACCAGAGACAGAAAAAGACAGAACCAGAAACAGCCAAAGACAGAAAAAGACAGAACCAAAGACAGCCAAAAACAGAAAAAGACAGAACCAGAGACAGCCAAAGACAGAACCAGAGACAGCCAAACCCAGAAAAAGACAGAACCAGAGACAGCCAAAGACAGAAAAAGACAGAACCAGAGACAGCCAAAGACAGAAATAGACAGAACCAGAGACAGCCAAAGACAGAAAAAGACAGAACCAGAGACAGCCAAAGAAAGAAAAAGACAGAACCAGAAACAGCCAAAGACAGAAAAAGACAAAACCAGAGACAGCCAAAGACAGAAAAAGACAGAACCAGAGACAGAAAAAGACAGATATAGACAGAACCAGAGACAGCCAAAGACAGGAAAAGACAGAACCAGAGACAGAAAAAGACAGAACCAGAGACAGCCAAAGACAGAAAAAGACAGAACCAAAGACAGCCAAAGACAGAACCAGAGACAGCCAAAAACAGAAAAAGACAGAACCAGAGACAGCCAAAAACAGAAAAAGACAGAACCAGAGACAGCCAAAGACAGAACCAGAGACAGCCAAAGACAGAAATAGACAGAACCAGAGACAGCCAAAGACAGGAAAAGACAGAACCAGAGACAGAAAAAGACAGAACCAGAGACAGCCAAAGACAGAAAAAGACAGAACCAAAGACAGCCAAAAACAGAAAAAGACAGAACCAGAGACAGCCAAAGACAGAAATAGACAGAACCAGAGACAGCCAAAGACAGAAAAAGACAGAACCAGAGACAGCCAAAGACAGAAAAAGACAGAACCAGAGACAGCCACAGACAGAAAAAGACAGCCATAAACAGAAAAAGACAGAACCAGAGACAGCCAAAGACAGAAAAAGACAGAACCAGAGACAGCCAAAGACAGAAATAGACAGAACCAGAGACAGCCAAAGACAGAAAAAGACAGAACCAGAGACAGCCAAAGACAGAAAAAGACAGAACCAGAAACAGCCAAAGACAGAAATAGACAGAACCAGAGACAGCCAAAGACAGAAAAAGACAGAACCAGAGACAGCCAAAGACAGAAAAAGACAGAACCAGAAACAGCCAAAGACAGAAAAAGACAGAACCAGAGACAGCCAAAGACAGAAAAAGACAGAACCAGAGACAGCCAAAGACAGAAAAAGACAGAACCAGAGACAGAAAAAGACAGAACCAGAGACAGCCAAAGACAGAAAAAGACAGAACCAGAGACAGCCAAAGACAGAACCAGAGACAGCCAAAGACAGAAAAAGACAGAACCAGAGACAGCCAAAGACAGAAAAAGACAGAACCAGAGACAGAAAAAGACAGAACCAGAGACAGCCAAAGACAGAAAAAGACACAGCCAAAGACAGAACCAGAGACAGCCAAAGACAGAAAAAGACAGAACCAGAGACAGCCAAAGACAGAAAAAGACAGAACCAGAGACAGCCAAAGACAGAAAAAGACAGAACCAGAGACAGCCAAAGACAGAAAAAGACAGAACCAGAGACAGCCACAGACAGAACCAGAGACAGCCAAAGACAGAAAAAGACAGAACCTGAGACAGCCAAAGACAGAAAAAGACAGAACCAGAGACAGCCAAAGACAGGAAAAGACAGAACCAGAGACAGAAAAAGACAGAACCAGAGACAGCCAAAGACAGAAAAAGACAGAACCAAAGACAGCCAAAAACAGAAAAAGACAGAACCAGAGACAGCCAAAGACAGAAAAAGACAGAACCAGAGACAGCCAAAGACAGAAAAAGACAGAACCAGAAACAGCCAAAGACAGAAAAAGACAGAACCAGAGACAGCCAAAGACAGAAAAAGACAGAACCAGAGACAGCCACAGACAGAACCAGAGACAGCCAAAGACAGAAAAAGACAGAACCAGAGACAGCCAAAGACAGAAAAAGACAGAACCAGAGACAGCCACAGACAGAACCAGAGATAGCCAAAGACAGAAAAAGACAGAACCAGAGACAGCCAAAGACAGAAAAAGACAGAACCAGAGACAGCCAAAGACAGAAAAAGACAGAACCAGAGACAGAAAAAGACAGAACCAGAGACAGCCAAAGACAGAAAAAGACAGAACCAAAGACAGCCAAAAACAGAAAAAGACAGAACGAGAGACAGCCAAACACAGAAAAAGACAGAACCAGAGACAGAAAAAGACAGAACCAGAGACAGCCAAAGACAGAAAAAGACAGAACCAAAGACAGCCAAAAACAGAAAAAGACAGAACCAGAGACAGCCAAAGACAGAAAAAGACAGAGCCAGAGACAGCCAAAGACAGAAATAGACAGAACCAGAGACAGCCAAAGACAGAAAAAGACAGAACCAGAGACAGCCAAAGACAGAAAAAGACAGAACCAGAAACAGCCAAAGACAGAAAAAGACAGAACCAGAGACAGCCAAAGACAGAAAAAGACAGAACCAGAGACAGCCAAAGACAGAAAAAGACAGAACCAGAGACAGAAAAAGACAGAACCAGAGACAGCCAAAGACAGAAAAAGACAGAACCAAAGACAGCCAAAAACAGAAAAAGACAGAACCAGAGACAGCCAAAGACAGAACCAGAGACAGCCAAAGACAGAAAAAGACAGAACCAGAGACAGCCAAAGACAGAAAAAGACAGAACCAGAGACAGAAAAAGACAGAACCAGAGACAGCCAAAGACAGAAAAAGACACAGCCAAAGACAGAACCAGAGATAGCCAAAGACAGAAATAGACAGAACCAGAGACAGCCAAAGACAGAAAAAGACAGAACCAGAGACAGCCAAAGACAGAAAAAGACAGAACCAGAGACAGCCAAAGACAGAAAAAGACAGAACCAGAGACAGCCAAAGACAGAAAAAGACAGAACCAGAGACAGCCACAGACAGAACCAGAGACAGCCAAAGACAGAAAAAGACAGAACCAGAGACAGCCAAAGACAGAAAAAGACAGAACCAGAGACAGCCAAAGACAGAAAAAGACAGAACCAGAGACAGAAAAAGACAGAACCAGAGACAGCCAAAGACAGAAAAAGACAGAACCAGAGACAGCCACAGACAGAACCAGAGACAGCCAAAGACAGAAAAAGACAGAACCAGAGACAGCCAAAGACAGAAAAAGACAGAACCAGAGACAGCCACAGACAGAACCAGAGATAGCCAAAGACAGAAAAAGACAGAACCAGAGACAGCCAAAGACAGAAAAAGACAGAACCACAGACAGCCAAAGACAGAAAAAGACAGAACCAGAGACAGAAAAAGACAGAACCAGAGACAGCCAAAGACAGAAAAAGACAGAACCAAAGACAGCCAAAAACAGAAAAAGACAGAACGAGAGACAGCCAAAGACAGAAAAAGACAGAACCAGAGACAGAAAAAGACAGAACCAGAGACAGCCAAAGACAGAAAAAGACAGAACCAAAGACAGCCAAAAACAGAAAAAGACAGAACCAGAGACAGCCAAAGACAGAAAAAGACAGAACCAGAGACAGCCAAAGACAGAAATAGACAGAACCAGAGACAGCCAAAGACAGAAAAAGACAGAACCAGAGACAGCCAAAGACAGAAAAAGACAGAACCAGAAACAGCCAAAGACAGAAAAAGACAGAACCAGAGACAGCCAAAGACAGAAAAAGACAGAACCAGAGACAGCCAAAGACAGAAAAAGACAGAACCAGAGACAGAAAAAGACAGAACCAGAGACAGCCAAAGACAGAAAAAGACAGAACCAAAGACAGCCAAAAACAGAAAAAGACAGAACCAGAGACAGCCAAAGACAGAACCAGAGACAGCCAAAGACAGAAAAAGACAGAACCAGAGACAGCCAAAGACAGAAAAAGACAGAACCAGAGACAGAAAAAGACAGAACCAGAGACAGCCAAAGACAGAAAAAGACACAGCCAAAGACAGAACCAGAGATAGCCAAAGACAGAAATAGACAGAACCAGAGACAGCCAAAGACAGAAAAAGACAGAACCAGAGACAGCCAAAGACAGAAAAAGACAGAACCAGAGACAGCCAAAGACAGAAAAAGACAGAACCAAAGACAGCCAAAAACAGAAAAAGACAGAACCAGAGACAGCCAAAGACAGAACCAGAGACAGCCAAAGACAGAAAAAGACAGAACCAGAGACAGCCAAAGACAGAAAAAGACAGAACCAGAGACAGAAAAAGACAGAACCAGAGACAGCCAAAGACAGAAAAAGACACAGCCAAAGACAGAACCAGAGATAGCCAAAGACAGAAATAGACAGAACCAGAGACAGCCAAAGACAGAAAAAGACAGAACCAGAGACAGCCAAAGACAGAAAAAGACAGAACCAGAGACAGCCAAAGACAGAAAAAGACAGAACCAGAGACAGCCAAAGACAGAAAAAGACAGAACCAGAGACAGCCACAGACAGAACCAGAGACAGCCAAAGACAGAAAAAGACAGAACCAGAGACAGCCAAAGACAGAAAAAGACAGAACCAGAGACAGCCAAAGACAGAAAAAGACAGAACCAGAGACAGAAAAAGACAGAACCAGAGACAGCCAAAGACAGAAAAAGACAGAACCAGAGACAGCCACAGACAGAACCAGAGACAGCCAAAGACAGAAAAAGACAGAACCAGAGACAGCCAAAGACAGAAAAAGACAGAACCAGAGACAGCCACAGACAGAACCAGAGATAGCCAAAGACAGAAAAAGACAGAACCAGAGACAGCCAAAGACAGAAAAAGACAGAACCAGAGACAGCCAAAGACAGAAAAAGACAGAACCAGAGACAGAAAAAGACAGAACCAGAGACAGCCAAAGACAGAAAAAGACAGAACCAAAGACAGCCAAAAACAGAAAAAGACAGAACGAGAGACAGCCAAAGACAGAAAAAGACAGAACCAGAGACAGAAAAAGACAGAACCAGAGACAGCCAAAGACAGAAAAAGACAGAACCAAAGACAGCCAAAAACAGAAAAAGACAGAACCAGAGACAGCCAAAGACAGAAAAAGACAGAACCAGAGACAGCCAAAGACAGAAATAGACAGAACCAGAGACAGCCAAAGACAGAAAAAGACAGAACCAGAGACAGCCAAAGACAGAAAAAGACAGAACCAGAAACAGCCAAAGACAGAAAAAGACAGAACCAGAGACAGCCAAAGACAGAAAAAGACAGAACCAGAGACAGCCAAAGACAGAAAAAGACAGAACCAGAGACAGAAAAAGACAGAACCAGAGACAGCAAAAGACAGAAAAAGACAGAACCAAAGACAGCCAAAAACAGAAAAAGACAGAACCAGAGACAGCCAAAGACAGAACCAGAGACAGCCAAAGACAGAAAAAGACAGAACCAGAGACAGCCAAAGACAGAAAAGGACAGAACCAGAGACAGAAAAAGACAGAACCAGAGACAGCCAAAGACAGAAAAAGACACAGCCAAAGACAGAACCAGAGATAGCCAAAGACAGAAATAGACAGAACCAGAGACAGCCAAAGACAGAAAAAGACAGAACCAGAGACAGCCAAAGACAGAAAAAGACAGAACCAGAGACAGCCAAAGACAGAAAAAGACAGAACCAGAGACAGCCAAAGACAGAAAAAGACAGAACCAGAGACAGAAAAAGACAGAACCAGAGACAGCCAAAGACAGAAAAAGACAGAACCAAAGACAGCCAAAAACAGAAAAAGACAGAACCAGAGACAGCCAAAGACAGAAAAAGACAGAACCAGAGACAGCCAAAGACAGAAAAAGACAGAACCAGAGACAGCCAAAGACAGAAATAGACAGAACCAGAGACAGCCAAAGACAGAAAAAGACAGAACCAGAGACAGCCAAAGACAGAAAAAGACAGAACCAGAAACAGCCAAAGACAGAAAAAGACAGAACCAGAGACAGCCAAAGACAGAAAAAGACAGAACCAGAGACAGCCACAGACAGAACCAGAGACAGCCAAAGACAGAAAAAGACAGAACCTGAGACAGCCAAAGACAGAAAAAGACAGAACCAGAGACAGCCAAAGACAGGAAAAGACAGAACCAGAGACAGAAAAAGACAGAACCAGAGACAGCCAAAGACAGAAAAAGACAGAACCAAAGACAGCCAAAAACAGAAAAAGACAGAACCAGAGACAGCCAAAGACAGAAAAAGACAGAACAAGAGACAGCCAAACACAGAAAAAGACAGAACCAGAAACAGCCAAAGACAGAAAAAGACAGAACCAGAGACAGCCAAAGACAGAAAAAGACAGAACCAGAGACAGAAAAAGACAGAACCAGAGACAGCCAAAGACAGAAAAAGACAGAACCAAAGACAGCCAAAAACAGAAAAAGACAGAACCAGAGACAGCCAAAGACAGAACCAGAGACAGCCAAAGACAGAAAAAGACAGAACCAGAGACAGCCAAAGACAGAAAAAGACAGAACCAGAGACAGAAAAAGACAGAACCAGAGACAGCCAAAGACAGAAAAAGACAGAACCACAGACAGCAAAAGAAAGAACCAGAGACAGCCAAAGACAGAACCAAAGACAGCCAAAAACAGAAAAAGACAGAACCAGAGACAGCCAAAGACAGAACCAGAGATAGCCAAAGACAGAAATAGACAGAACCAGAGACAGCCAAAGACAGAAAAAGACAGAACCAGAGACAGCCAAAGACAGAACCAGAGATAGCCAAAGACAGAAATAGACAGAACCAGAGACAGCCAAAGACAGAAAAAGACAGAACCAGAAACAGCCAAAGACAGAAAAAGACAGAACCAGAGACAGCCACAGACAGAACCAGAAACAGCCAAAGACAGAAAAAGACAGAACCAGAGACAGCCAAAGACAGAAAAAGACAGAACCAGAGACAGAAAAAGACAGAACCAGAGACAGCCAAAGACAGAAAAAGACAGAACCAGAGACAGCCAAAGACAGAAAAAGACAGAACCAGAGACAGCCAAGGACAGAAAAAGACAGAACCAGAGACAGAAAAAGACAGAACCAGAAACAGCCAAAGACAGAAAAAGACAGAACCAAAGACAGCCAAAAACAGAAAAAGACAGAACCAGAGACAGCCAAAGACAGAACCAGAGACAGCCAAAGACAGAAAAAGACAGAACCAGAGACAGCCAAAGACAGAAAAAGACAGAACCAGAGACAGCCAAAGACAGAAATAGACAGAACCAGAGACAGCCAAAGACAGAAAAAGACAGAACCAGAGACAGCCAAAGACAGAAAAAGACAGAACCAGAAACAGCCAAAGACAGAAAAAGACAAAACCAGAGACAGCCAAAGACAGAAAAAGACAGAACCAGAGACAGAAAAAGACAGAACCAGAGACAGCCAAAGACAGAAAAAGACAGAACCAAAGACAGCCAAAAACAGAAAAAGACAGAACCAGAGACAGCCAAAGACAGAAATACACAGAACCAGAGACAGCCAAAGACAGAACCAGAGACAGCCAAAGACAGAAAAAGACAGAACTAGAGACAGCCAAAGACAGAAAAAGACAGAACCAGAGACAGCCAAAGACAGAAATAGACAGAACCAGAGACAGCCAAAGACAGAAAAAGACAGAACCAGAGACAGCCAAAGACAGAAAAAGACAGAACCAGACACAGCCAAAGACAGAAAAAGACAGAACCAGAGACAGCCAAAGACAGAAAAAGACAGAACCAGAGACAGCCACAGACAGAACCAGAGACAGCCAAAGACAGAAAAAGACAGAACCAGAGACAGCCAAAGACAGAAAAAGACAGAACCAGAGACAGCCAAAGACAGAAAAAGACAGAACCAGAGACAGAAAAAGACAGAACCAGAAACAGCCAAAGACAGAAAAAGACAGAACCAAAGACAACCAAAAACAGAAAAAGACAGAACCAGAGACAGCCAAAGACAGAACCAGAGACAGCCAAAGACAGAAAAAGACAGAACCAGAGACAGCCAAAGACAGAAAAAGACAGAACCAGAGACAGCCAAAGACAGAAATAGACAGAACCAGAGACAGCCAAAGACAGAAAAAGACAGAACCAGAGACAGCCAAAGACAGAAAAAGACAGAACCAGAAACAGCCAAAGACAGAAAAAGACAAAACCAGAGACAGCCAAAGACAGAAAAAGACAGAACCAGAGACAGAAAAAGACAGAACCAGAGACAGCCAAAGACAGAAAAAGACAGAACCAAAGACAGCCAAAAACAGAAAAAGACAGAACCAGAGACAGCCAAAGACAGAAAAAGACAGAACCAGAGACAGAAAAAGACAGACCCAGAGACAGCCAAAGACAGAAAAAGACAGAACCAAAGACAGCCAAAAACAGAAAAAGACAGAACCAGAGACAGCCAAAGACAGAAAAAGACAGAACCAGAGACAGCCAAAGACAGAAATAGACAGAACCAGAGACAGCCAAAGACAGAACCAGAGACAGCCAAAGACAGAAAAAGACAGAACCAGAAACAGCCAAAGACAGAAAAAGACAGAACCAGACACAGCCAAAGACAGAAAAAGACAGAACCAGAGACAGCCAAAGACAGAAAAAGACAGAACCAGAGACAGAAAAAGACAGAACCAGAGACAGCCAAAGACAGAAAAAGACAGAACCAAAGACAGCCAAAAACAGAAAAAGACAGAACCAGAGACAGTCAAAGACAGAACCAGAGACAGCCAAAGACAGAAAAAGACAGAACCAGAGACAGCCAAAGACAGAAAAAGACAGAACCAGTGACAGAAAAAGACAGAACCAGAGACAGCCAAAGACAGAAAAAGACACAGCCAAAGACAGAACCAGAGATAGCCAAAGACAGAAATAGACAGAACCAGAGACAGCCAAAGACAGAAAAAGACAGAACCAGAGACAGCCAAAGACAGAAAAAGACAGAACAAGAGACAGCCAAAGACAGAAAAAGACAGAACCAGAGACAGCCACAGACAGAACCAGAGACAGCCAAAGAAAGAAAAAGACAGAACCTGAGAAAGCCAAAGACAGAAAAAGACAGAACCAGAAACAGCCAAAGACAGAAAAAGACAGAACCAGAGACAGCCAAAGACAGAACAAGACAGAACCAGAGACAGAAAAAGACAGAACCAGAGACAGCCAAAGACAGAAAAAGACAGAACCAAAGACAGCCAAAAACAGAAAAAGACAGAACCAGAGACAGCCAAAGACAGAACCAGAGACAGCCAAAGACAGAAAAAGACAGAACCAGAGAAAGCCAAAGACAGAAAAAGACAGAACCAGAGACAGAAAAAGACAGAACCAGAGACAGCCAAAGACAGAAAAAGACACAGCCAAAGACAGAACCAGAGATAGCCAAAGACAGAAATATACAGAACCAGAGACAGCCAAAGACAGAAAAAGACAGAACCAGAGACAGCCAAAGACAGAAAAAGACAGAACCAGAGACAGCCACAGACAGAACCAGAGACAGCCAAAGACAGAAAAAGACAGAACCTGAGACAGCCAAAGACAGAAAAAGACAGAACCAGAGACAGCCAAAGACAGGAAAAGACAGAACCAGAGACAGAAAAAGACAGAACCAGAGACAGCCAAAGACAGAAAAAGACAGAACCAAAGACAGCCAAAAACAGAAAAAGACAGAACCAGAAATAGCCAAAGACAGAAAAAGACAGAACCAGAGACAGCCAAAGACAGAACCAGAAACAGCCAAAGACAGAAAAAGACAGAACCAGAGACAGCCAAAGACAGAAAAAGACAGAACCAAAGACAGCCAAAAACAGAAAAAGACAGAACCAGAGACAGCCAAAGACAGAACCAGAGACAGCCAAAGACAGAAAAAGACAGAACCAGAGACAGCCAAAGACAGAAAAAGACAGAACCAGAGACAGAAAAAGACAGAACCAGAGACAGCCAAAGACAGAAAAAGACAGAACCACAGACAGCAAAAGAAAGAACCAGAGACAGCCAAAGACAGAACCAAAGACAGCCAAAAACAGAAAAAGACAGAACCAGAGACAGCCAAAGACAGAAAAAGACAGAACCAGAGACAGCCAAAGACAGAAAAAGACAGAACCAGAAACAGCCAAAGACAGAAAAAGACAGAACCAGAGACAGCCAAAGACAGAAAAAGACAGAACCAGAGACAGAAAAAGACAGAACCAGAGACAGCCAAAGACAGAAAAAGACAGAACCAAAGACAGCCAAAAACAGAAAAAGACAGAACCAGAGACAGCCAAAGACAGAACCAGAGACAGCCAAAGACAGAAAAAGACAGAACCAGAGACAGCCAAAGACAGAAAAAGACAGAACCAGAGACAGAAAAAGACAGAACCAGAGACAGCCAAAGACAGAAAAAGACAGAACCACAGACAGCAAAAGAAAGAACCAGAGACAGCCAAAGACAGAACCAAAGACAGCCAAAAACAGAAAAAGACAGAACCAGAGACAGCCAAAGACAGAAATAGACAGAACCAGAGACAGCCAAAGACAGAAAAAGACAGAACCAGAGACAGCCAAAGACAGAACCAGAGACAGAAAAAGACAGAACCAGAGACAGCCAAACACAGAAAAAGACAGAACCACAGACAGCAAAAGAAAGAACCAGAGACAGCCAAAGACAGAACCAAAGACAGCCAAAAACAGAAAAAGACAGAACCAGAGACAGCCAAAGACAGAAAAAGACAGAACCAGAGACAGCCAAAGACAGAAATAGACAGAACCAGAGACAGCCAAAGACAGAAAAAGACAGAACCAGAGACAGCCAAAGACAGAAAAAGACAGAACCAGAAACAGCCAAAGACAGAAAAAGACAGAACCAGAGACAGCCAAAGACAGAAAAAGACAGAACCAGAGACAGAAAAAGACAGAACCAGAGACAGCCAAAGACAGAAAAAGACAGAACCAAAGACAGCCAAAAACAGAAAAAGACAGAACCAGAGACAGCCAAAGACAGAACCAAAGACAGAACCAGAGACAGCCAAAGACAGAAAAAGACAGAACCAGAGACAGCCAAAGACAGAAAAAGACAGAACCAGAGACAGCCAAAAACAGAAAAAGACAGAACCAGAGACAGCCAAAGACAGAACCAGAGACAGCCAAAGACAGAAAAAGACAGAACCAGAGAAAGAAAAAGACAGAACCAGAGACAGCCAAAGACAGAAAAAACAGAACCAGAGATAGCCCAAAGACAGAAATAGACAGAACCAGAGACAGCCCAAAGACAGAAAAAGACAAAACCAGAGACAGCCAAAGACAGAAAAAGACAGAACCAGAGACAGAAAAAGACAGAACAAGAGACAGCCAAAGACAGAAAAAGACAGAACCAAAGACAGCCAAAACAGAAAAAGACAGAACCAGAGACAGCCAAAGACAGAATAGACAGAACCAGAGACAGCCAAAGACAGAAAAAGACAGAACCAGAGACAGCCAAAGACAGAAAAAGACAGACCAGAGACAGCCAAAGACAGAAAAAGACAGCCAAGACAGAAAAGACAGAACCAGAGACAGCCAAGACAGAAAAAGACAGAACCAGAGACAGCCAAAGACAGAAAAAGACAGAACCAGAGACAGCCAAAGACAGAAAAAGACAGAACCAGAGACAGCCAAAGACAGAAAAAGACAGAACCAGAGACAGCCAAAGACAGAGAACAGAAAGACAGAACCAGAGACAGCCAAAGACCAGAAAAAGACAGAACCAGAGACAGCCAAAGACAGAAAAAGACAGAACCAGAGACAGAAAAAGACAGAACCAGAGACAGCCAAAGACAGAAAAAAGACAGAACCAAAGACAGCCAAAAACAGAAAAAGACAGAACCAGAGACAGCCAAAGACAGAAAAAGACAGAACCAGAGACAGCCAAAGACAGAAAAAGACAGAACCAGAGACAGCCAAAGACAGAAATAGACAGAACCAGAGACAGCCAAAGACAGAAAAAAGACAGAACCAGAGACAGCCAAAGACAGAAAAAGACAGAACCAGAGACAGCCAAAGACAGAAAAAGACAGAACCAGAGACAGAAAAAGACAGAACCAGAGACAGCCAAAGACAGAAAAAGACAGAACCAAAGACAGCCCAAAAACAGAAAAAGACAGAACCAGAGACAGCCAAAGACAGAACCAGAGACAGCCAAAGACAGAAAAAGACAGAACCAGAGAAAGCCAAAGACAGAAAAAGACAGAACCAGAGACAGAAAAAGACAGAACCAGAGACAGCCAAAGACAGAAAAAGACACAGCCAAAGACAGAACCAGAGATAGCCAAAGACAGAAATAGACAGAACCAGAGACAGCCAAAGACAGAAAAAGACAGAACCAGAGGACAGCCAAAGACAGAAAAAGACAGAACCAGAGACAGCCACAGACAGAACCAGAGACAGCCAAAGACAGAAAAAGACAGAACCTGAGACAGCCAAAGACAGAAAAAGACAGAACCAGAGACAGCCAAAGACAGGAAAAGACAGAACCAGAGACAGAAAAAGACAGAACCAGAGACAGCCAAAGACAGAAAAAGACAGAACCAAAGACAGCCAAAAACAGAAAAAGACAGAACCAGAGACAGCCAAAGACAGAAAAAGACAGAACCAGAGACAGCCAAAGACAGAAAAAGACAGAACCAGAAACAGCCAAAGACAGAAAAAGACAGAACCAGAGACAGCCACAGACAGAACCAGAGACAGCCAAAGACAGAAAAAGACAGAACCAGAGACAGCCAAAGACAGAAAAAGACAGAACCAAAGACAGCCCAAAAACAGAAAAAGACAGAACCAGAGACAGCCAAAGACAGAACCAGAGACAGCCAAAGACAGAAAAAGACAGAACCAGAGACAGAAAAAGACAGAACCAGAGAAAGCCAAAGACAGAAAAAGACAGAACCACAGACAGCAAAAGAAAGAACCAGAGACAGCCAAAGACAGAACCAAAGACAGCCAAAAACAGAAAAAGACAGAACCAGAGACAGCCAAAGACAGAAATAGACAGAACCAGAGACAGCCAAAGACAGAAAAAGACAGAACCAGAGACAGCCAAAGACAGAAAAGACAGAACCAGAGACAGCCAAAGACAGAAAAAGACAGAACCAGAGACAGCCACAGGACAGAACCAGAGACAGCCAAAGACAGAAAAAGACAGAACCAGAGACAGCCAAAGACAGAAAAAGACAGAACCAGAGACAGCCAAAGACAGAAAAAGACAGAACCAGAGACAGAAAAAGACAGAACCAGAGACAGCCAAAGACAGAAAAAGACAGAACCAAAGACAGCCAAAAACAGAAAAAGACAGAACCAGAGACAGCCAAAGACAGAAAAAGACAGAACCAGAGACAGCCAAAGACAGAAAAAGACAGAACCAGAGACAGCCAAAGACAGAAATAGACAGAACCAGAGACAGCCAAAGACAGAAAAAGACAGAACCAGAGACAGCCAAAGACAGAAAAAGACAGAACCAGAAACAGCCAAAGACAGAAAAAGACAGAACAGAGACAGCCAAAGACAGAAAAAGAAAGAACCAGAGACAGCCAAAGACAGAAAAAGACAGAACCAGAGACAGAAAAAGACAGAACCAGAGACAGCCAAAGACAGAAAAAGACAGAACCAAAGACAGCCAAAAACAGAAAAAGACAGAACCAGAGACAGCCAAAGACAGAACCAGAGACAGCCAAAGACAGAAAAAGACAGAACCAGAGAAAGCCAAAGACAGAAAAAGACAGAACCAGAGACAGAAAAAGACAGAACCAGAGACAGCCAAAGACAGAAAAAGACACAGCCAAAGACAGAACCAGAGATAGCCAAAGACAGAAATAGACAGAACCAGAGACAGCCAAAGACAGAAAAAGACAGAACCAGAGACAGCCAAAGACAGAAAAAGACAGAACCAGAGACAGCCACAGACAGAACCAGAGACAGCCAAAGACAGAAAAAGACAGAACCTGAGACAGCCAAAGACAGAAAAAGACAGAACCAGAGACAGCCAAAGACAGGAAAAGACAGAACCAGAGACAGAAAAAGACAGAACCAGAGACAGCCAAAGACAGAAAAAGACAGAACCAGAGACAGCCAAAGACAGAAATAGACAGAACCAGAGACAGCCAAAGACAGAAAAAGAAAGAACCAGAGACAGCCAAAGACAGAAAAAGACAGAACCAGAAACAGCCAAAGACAGAAAAAGACAGAACCAGAGACAGCCAAAGACAGAAAAAGACAGAACCAGAAACAGCCAAAGACAGAAAAAGACAGAACCAGAGACAGCCAAAGACAGAAAAAGACAGAACCAGAGAAAGCCAAAGACAGAAAAAGACAGAACCAAAGACAGCCAGAGACAGTAAAAGACAGAACCAGAGACAGCCAAAGACAGAAAAAGACAGAACCAGAAACAGCCAGAGACAGTAAAAGACAGAACCAGAGACAGCCAAAGACAGAAAAAGACAGAACCAAAGACAGCCAAAAACAGAAAAAGATAGAACCAGAGACAGCCAAAGACAGAACCAGAGACAGCCAAAGACAGAAAAAGACAGAACCAGAGAAGCCAAAGACAGAAAAAGACAGAACCAGAGACAGAAAAAGACAGAACCAGAGACAGCCAAAGACAGAAAAAGACAGAACCAAAGACAGCCAAAAACAGAAAAAGACAGAACCAGAGACAGCCAAAGACAGAAATAGACAGAACCAGAGACAGCCAAAGACAGAAAAAGAAAGAACCAGAGACAGCCAAAGACAGAAAAAGACAGAACCAGAGACAGCCACAGACAGAACCAGAGACAGCCAAAGACAGAAAAAGACAGAACCTGAGACAGCCAAAGACAGAAAAAGACAGAACCAGAGACAGCCAAAGACAGGAAAAGACAGAACCAGAGACAGAAAAAGACAGAACCAGAGACAGCCAAAGACAGAAAAAGACAGAACCAAAGACAGCCAAAAACAGAAAAAGACAGAACCAGAGACAGCCAAAGACAGAAAAAGACAGAACCAGAGACAGCCAAAGACAGAAAAAGACAGAACCAGAAACAGCCAAAGACAGAAAAAGACAGAACCAGAGACAGCCAAAGACAGAAAAAGACAGAACCAGAGACAGAAAAAGACAGAACCAGAGACAGCCAAAGACAGAAAAAGACAGAACCAAAGACAGCCAAAAACAGAAAAAGACAGCCAAAGACAGAAAAAGACAGAACCAGAGACAGCCAAAGACAGAACCAAAGACAGCCAAAGACAGAAAAAGACAGAACCAGAGACAGCCAAAGACAGAACCAGAGACAGCCAAAGACAGAACCAGAGACAGCCAAAGACAGAACCAAAGACAGCCAAAGACAGAAAAAGACAGAACCAGAGACAGCCAAAGACAGAACCAGAGACAGCCAAAGACAGAAGAAAAGACAGCCAAAGACAGAAAAAGACAGAACAAGAGACAGCCAAAGACAGAAAAAGACAGAACCAGAGACAGCCAAAGACAGAACCAGAGACAGCCAAAGACAGAACCAAAGACAGCCAAAGACAGAAAAAGACAGAACAAGAGACAGCCAAAGACAGAAAAAGACAGAACAAGAGACAGCCAAAGACAGAACCAAAGACAGCCAAAGACAGAAAAAGACAGAACAAGAGACAGCCAAAGACAGAAAAAGACAGAACAAGAGACAGCCAAAGACAGAAAAAGACAGAACCAGAGACAGCAAAAGACAGAACCAGAGACAGCCAAAGACAGAACCAGAGACAGCCAAAGACAGAAAAAGACAGAACAAGAGACAGCCAAAGACAGAAAAAGACAGAACAAGAGACAGCCAAAGACAGAAAAAGACAGAACCAGAGACAGCAAAAGACAGAACCAAAGACAGCCAAAGACAGAAAAAGAAAGAACAAGAGACAGCCAAAGACAGAAAAAGACAGAACCAGAGACAGCAAAAGACAGAACCAGAGACAGCCAAAGACAGAACCAGAGACAGCCAAAGACAGAAAAAGACAGAACCAGAGACAGCCAAAGACAGAACCAGAGACAGCCAAAGACAGAACCAGAGACAGCCAAAGACAGAAAAAGACAGAACCAGAGACAGCCAAAGACAGAAAAAGACAGAACCAGAGACAGCCAAAGACAGAACCAAAGACAGCCAAAGACAGAAAAAGACAGAACAAGAGACAGCCAAAGACAGAAAACGACAGAACAAGAGACAGCCAAAGACAGAAAAAGACAGAACCAGAGACAGCAAAAGACAGAACCAAAGACAGCCAAAGACAGAAAAAGACAGAACAAGAGACAGCCAAAGACAGAAAAAGACAGAACAAGAGACAGCCAAAGACAGCCAAAGACAGAACCAGAGACAGCCAAAGACAGAACCAGAGACAGCCAAAGACAGAACCAAAGACAGCCAAAGACAGAAAAAAACAGAACCAGAGACAGCCAAAGACAGAACCAGAGACAGCCAAAGACAGAACCAAAGACAGCCAAAGACAGAAAAAGACAGAACCAGAGACAGCAAAAGACAGAACCAAAGACAGCCAAAGACAGAAAAAGACAGAACAAGAGACAGCCAAAGACAGAAAAAGACAGAACAAGAGACAGCCAAAGACAGAAAAAGACAGAACCAGAGACAGCAAAAGACAGAACCAGAGACAGCCAAAGACAGAACCAGAGACAGCCAAAGACAGAAAAAGACAGAACCAGAGACAGCCAAAGACAGAACCAGAGACAGCCAAAGACAGAACCAGAGACAGCCAAAGACAGAACCAGAGACAGCCAAAGACAGAACCAAAGACAGCCAAAGACAGAAAAAGACAGAACAAGAGACAGCCAAAGACAGAAAAAGACAGAACCAGAGACACCCAAAGACAGAAAAAGACAGAACCAGAGACAGAAAAAGACAGAACCAGAGACAGCCAAAGACAGAAATAGACAGAACCAGAGACAGCCAAAGACAGAAAAAGACAGAACCAGAGACAGCCAAAGACAGAAAAAGACAGAACCAGAGACAGAAAAAGACAGAAAAAGACAGAACCAGAGACAGCCAAAGACAGAACCAGAGACAGCCAAAGACAGAAAAAGACAGAACCAGAGACAGCCAAAGACAGAAAAAGACAGAACCAGAGACAGCAAAAGACAGAACCAGAGACAGCCAAAGACAGAACCAAAGACAGCCAAAGACAGAAAAAGACAGAACCAGAGACAGCCAAAGACAGAACCAGAGACAGCCAAAGACAGAACCAAAGACAGCCAAAGACAGAAAAAGACAGAACCAGAGACAGCCAAACACAGAACCAGAGACAGCCAAAGACAGAAAAAGACAGCCAAAGACAGAAAAAGACAGAACCAGAGACAGCCAAAGACAGAACCAAAGACAGCCAAAGACAGAAAAAGACAGAACCAGAGACAGCCAAAGACAGAACCAGAGACAGCCAAAGACAGAACCAGAGACAGCCAAAGACAGAACCAAAGACAGCCAAAGACAGAAAAAGACAGAACCAGAGACAGCCAAAGACAGAACCAGAGACAGCCAAAGACAGAAGCAAAGACAGCCAAAGACAGAAAAAGACAGAACAAGATACAGCCAAAGACAGAAAAAGACAGAACAAGAGACAGCCAAAGACAGAAAAAGACAGAACCAGAGACAGCAAAAGACAGAACCAAAGACAGCCAAAGACAGAAAAAGACAGAACAAGAGACAGCCAAAGACAGAAAAAGACAGAACCAGAGACAGCAAAAGACAGAACCAGAGACAGCCAAAGACAGAACCAGAGACAGCCAAAGACAGAACCAGAGACAGCCAAAGACAGAACCAGAGACAGCCAAAGACAGAACCAAAGACAGCCAAAGACAGAAAAAGACAGAACCAGAGACAGCCAAAGACAGAACCAGAGACAGCCAAAGACAGAAAAAGACAGAACCAGAGACAGCCAAAGACAGAACCAGAGACAGCCAAAGACAGAAGCAAAGACAGCCAAAGACAGAAAAAGACAGAACAAGAGACAGCCAAAGACAGAAAAAGACAGAACAAGAGACAGCCAAAGACAGAAAAAGACAGAACCAGAGACAGCAAAAGACAGAACCAAAGACAGCCAAAGACAGAAAAAGACAGAACAAGAGACAGCCAAAGACAGAAAAAGACAGAACAAGAGACAGCCAAAGACAGAAAAAGACAGAACCAGAGACAGCAAAAGACAGAACCAGAGACAGCCAAAGACAGAACCAGAGACAGCCAAAGACAGAAAAAGACAGAACCAGAGACAGCCAAAGACAGAACCAGAGACAGCCAAAGACAGAACCAGAGATAGCCAAAGACAGAACCAAAGACAGCCAAAGACAGAAAAAGACAGAACCAGAGACAGCCAAAGACAGAACGAGAGACAGCCAAAGACAGAACCAGAGACAGCCAAAGACAGAACCAAAGACAGCCAAAGACAGAAAAAGACAGAATAAGAGACAGCCAAAGACAGAAAAAGACAGAACAAGAGACAGCCAAAGACAGAACCAAAGACAGCCAAAGACAGAAAAAGAAAGAACAAGAGACAGCCAAAGACAGAAAAAGACAGAACAAGAGACAGCCAAAGACAGAAAAAGACAGAACCAGAGACAGCAAAAGACAGAACCAGAGACAGCCAAAGACAGAACCAGAGACAGCCAAAGACAGAAAAAGACAGAACAAGAGACAGCCAAAGACAGAAAAAGACAGAACCAGAGACAGCAAAAGACAGAACCAGAGACAGCCAAAGACAGAACCAGAGACAGCCAAAGACAGAAAAAGACAGAACAAGAGACAGCCAAAGACAGAAAAAGACAGAACCAGAGACAGCAAAAGACAGAACCAAAGACAGCCAAAGACAGAAAAAGACAGAACAAGAGACAGCCAAAGACAGAAAAAGACAGAACAAGAGACAGCCAAAGACAGCAAAAGACAGAACCAGAGACAGCCAAAGACAGAACCAGAGACAGCCAAAGACAGAACCAGAGACAGCCAAAGACAGAACCAAAGACAGCCAAAGACAGAAAAAGACAGAACAAGAGACAGCCAAAGACAGAAAAAGACAGAACCAGAGACAGCAAAAGACAGAACCAGAGACAGCCAAAGACAGAACCAGAGACAGCCAAAGACAGAAAAAGACAGAACAAGAGACAGCCAAAGACAGAAAAAGACAGAACAAGAGACAGCCAAAGACAGAAAAAGACAGAACCAGAGACAGCAAAAGACAGAACCAAAGACAGCCAAAGACAGAAAAAGACAGAACAAGAGACAGCCAAAGACAGAAAAAGACAGAACCAGAGACAGCAAAAGACAGAACCAGAGACAGCCAAAGACAGAACCAGAGACAGCCAAAGACAGAAAAAGACAGAACCAGAGACAGCCAAAGACAGAACCAGAGACAGCCAAAGACAGAAAAAGACAGAACCAGAGACAGCCAAAGACAGAAAAAGACAGAACCAGAGACAGCCAAAGACAGAACCAAAGACAGCCAAAGACAGAAAAAGACAGAACAAGAGACAGCCAAAGACAGAAAAAGACAGAACAAGAGACAGCCAAAGACAGAAAAAGACAGAACCAGAGACAGCAAAAGACAGAACCAAAGACAGCCAAAGACAGAAAAAGACAGAACAAGAGACAGCCAAAGACAGAAAAAGACAGAACAAGAGACAGCCAAAGACAGCCAAAGACAGAACCAGAGACAGCCAAAGACAGAACCAGAGACAGCCAAAGACAGAACCAAAGACAGCCAAAGACAGAAAAAGACAGAACCAGAGACAGCCAAAGACAGAAAAAGACAGAACCAGAGACAGCAAAAGACAGAACCAAAGACAGCCAAAGACAGAAAAAGACAGAACAAGAGACAGCCAAAGACAGAAAAAGACAGAACAAGAGACAGCCAAAGACAGCAAAAGACAGAACCAGAGACAGCCAAAGACAGAACCAGAGACAGCCAAAGACAGAACCAGAGACAGCCAAAGACAGAACCAAAGACAGCCAAAGACAGAAAAAGACAGAACAAGAGACAGCCAAAGACAGAAAAAGACAGAACAAGAGACAGCCAAAGACAGAAAAAGACAGAACCAGAGACAGCAAAAGACAGAACCAAAGACAGCCAAAGACAGAAAAAGACAGAACAAGAGACAGCCAAAGACAGAAAAAGACAGAACAAGAGACAGCCAAAGACAGCCAAAGACAGAACCAGAGACAGCCAAAGACAGAACCAGAGACAGCCAAAGGCAGAACCAAAGACAGCCAAAGACAGAAAAAGACAGAACCAGAGACAGCCAAAGACAGAACCAGAGACAGCCAAAGACAGAACCAAAGACAGCCAAAGACAGAAAAAGACAGAACAAGAGACAGCCAAAGACAGAAAAAGACAGAACAAGAGACAGCCAAAGACAGAAAAAGACAGAACCAGAGACAGCAAAAGACAGAACCAAAGACAGCCAAAGACAGAAAAAGACAGAACAAGAGACAGCCAAAGACAGAAAAAGACAGAACAAGAGACAGCCAAAGACAGAAAAAGACAGAACCAGAGACAGCAAAAGACAGAACCAGAGACAGCCAAAGACAGAACCAGAGACAGCCAAAGACAGAAAAAGACAGAACCAGAGACAGCCAAAGACAGAAAAAGACAGAACCAGAGACAGCCAAAGACAGAACCAAAGACAGCCAAAGACAGAAAAAGACAGAACAAGAGACAGCCAAAGACAGAAAAAGACAGAACAAGAGACAGCCAAAGACAGCCAAAGACAGAACCAGAGACAGCCAAAGACAGAACCAGAGACAGCCAAAGACAGAACCAAAGACAGCCAAAGACAGAAAAAGACAGAACCAGAGACAGCCAAAGACAGAACCAGAGACAGCCAAAGACAGAACCAAAGACAGCCAAAGACAGAAAAAGACAGAACAAGAGACAGCCAAAGACAGAAAAAGACAGAACAAGAGACAGCCAAAGACAGAAAAAGACAGAACCAGAGACAGCAAAAGACAGAACCAAAGACAGCCAAAGACAGAAAAAGACAGAACAAGAGACAGCCAAAGACAGAAAAAGACAGAACAAGAGACAGCCAAAGACAGAAAAAGACAGAACCAGAGACAGCAAAAGACAGAACCAGAGACAGCCAAAGACAGAACCAGAGACAGCCAAAGACAGAAAAAGACAGAACCAGAGACAGCCAAAGACAGAACCAGAGACAGCCAAAGACAGAACCAGAGACAGCCAAAGACAGAACCAGAAACAGCCAAAGACAGAACCAAAGACAGCCAAAGACAGAAAAAGACAGAACCAGAGACAGCCAAAGACAGAACCAGAGACAGCCAAAGACAGAACCAAAGACAGCCAAAGACAGAAAAAGACAGAACAAGAGACAGCCAAAGACAGAAAAAGACAGAACAAGAGACAGCCAAAGACAGAAAAAGACAGAACCAGAGACAGCAAAAGACAGAACCAAAGACAGCCAAAGACAGAAAAAGACAGAACAAGAGACAGCCAAAGACAGAAAAAGACAGAACAAGAGACAGCCAAAGACAGCAAAAGACAGAACCAGAGACAGCCAAAGACAGAACCAGAGACAGCCAAAGACAGAACCAGAGACAGCCAAAGACAGAACCAGAGACAGCCAAAGACAGAACCAGAGACAGCCAAAGACAGAACCAGAGACAGCCAAAGACAGTCTCGGTCTCCCTCGGTCTTTCTCAGTCCATGTCCATGTGTTTACATGTGTTTGTCATCTTTATGTCAGGACAGTCTCTCGTTGTTAAACCTCCGTTTTCCGGTTGAACACTTTACACACATTTGCAGTTTGAGTTCAAAGAATTTAAATAAAGTCAGAATTGAAACGTTGTTCATTTTTGCATGATCTTTAAAATTCTGAGAAAAGAAACTTGGACTTTCTGTCTGATATGTCTGAGGTTTTATCTCTTAGATTTGACTTTTTATCAAACAATGTTTACTTTTTAATCTCATAATGTTTACTTTTCATCTCAATTGTGACTTTTTTCCCATTTTTCCTAAAAGTCCTTTACCCACTAAACTGAGTAAAAGTCACCTGATCAATGACATCATCTACATACTAAGTCACAATTCAATGCTTTATATTTGGATACTTTTGAAACTTTTGTCTGGTTCAGTAATTATTGTTTAAGTCATGGAAAAACATTATTTTATTTCAGTGAAGGACTTGAATCAGTACTTCTACTTCTACAACAGTATTTTTGATTGTGTGTACTTTTGACACCTCTGCACAATATCATAAATTGTTGTGTAAAGAGTATAAAGTATAAATATTTATATAAATGTAAAGAGTATAAAGTATAAATATTTATATAAATGTAAAGAGTATAAAGTACATATATTTATATAAATGTAAAGAGTATAAAGTACATATATTTATATAAATGTAAAGAGTATAAAGTACATATATTTATATAAATGTAAAGAGTATAAAGTATAAATATTTATATAAATGTAAAGAGTATAAAGTATAAATATTTATATAAATGTAAAGAGTATAAAGTACAAATATTTATATAAATGTAAAGAGTATAAAGTACATATATTTATATAAATGTAAAGAGTATAAAGTACATATATTTATATAAATGTAAAGAGTATAAAGTACATATATTTATATAAATGTAAAGAGTATAAAGTATAAATATTTATATAAATGTAAAGAGTATAAAGTATAAATATTTATATAAATGTAAAGAGTATAAAGTACAAATATTTATATAAATGTAAAGAGTATAAAGTACATATATTTATATAAATGTAAAGAGTATAAAGTACATATATTTATATAAATGTAAAGAGTATAAAGTACATATATTTATATAAATGTAAAGAGTATAAAGTACAAATATTTATATGAATGTAAAGAGTATAAAGTACAAATATTTATATAAATGTAAAGAGTATAAAGTATAAATATTTATATAAATGTAAAGAGTATAAAGTATAAATATTTATATAAATGTAAAGAGTATAAAGTACAAATATTTATATAAATGTAAAGAGTATAAAGTACATATATTTATATAAATGTAAAGAGTATAAAGTACATATATTTATATAAATGTAAAGAGTATAAAGTACATATATTTATATAAATGTAAAGAGTATAAAGTATAAATATTTATATAAATGTAAAGAGTATAAAGTATAAATATTTATATAAATGTAAAGAGTATAAAGTACAAATATTTATATAAATGTAAAGAGTATAAAGTACATATATTTATATAAATGTAAAGAGTATAAAGTACATATATTTATATAAATGTAAAGAGTATAAAGTACATATATTTATATAAATGTAAAGAGTATAAAGTACAAATATTTATATGAATGTAAAGAGTATAAAGTACAAATATTTATATAAATGTAAAGAGTATAAAGTACAAATATTTATATGAATGTAAAGAGTATAAAGTACAAATATTTATATAAATGTAAAGAGTATAAAATACATATATTTATATAAATGTAAAGAGTATAAAGTACAAATATTTATATGAATGTAAAGAGTATAAAGTACAAATATTTATATAAATGTAAAGAGTATAAAGTACAAATATTTATATAAATGTAAAGAGTATAAAGTACAAATATTTATATGAATGTAAAGAGTATAAAGTACAAATATTTATATAAATGTAAAGAGTATAAAGTACATATATTTATATAAATGTAAAGAGTATAAAATACATATATTTATATAAATGTAAAGAGTATAAAGTACATATATTGATATAAATATAAAGAGTATAAAGTACAAATATTTATATAAATGTAAAGAGTATAAAATTGTCAAGGATCGGGGTGCGGTGAAAGGAGGACTCCATTGCACAGTACTGAAGGGAAAAATAATTTAATAACAAAACTGAGAAACATGAAGACAAGACAGACAAAACCTGGGAGCAAACTGTCAGAGTCCGTGGTGATGATGAATGTCCGGGTTATGGTGATTGAGGCGATGGTGAAAGTTGTCCGGGTTATGGAGGTGACAATACTGAATGGTCCCGCACTGGCAACTGCAAGCCTTACTGCTTTTATAGCCACAGATGAGGAACGGCTGCAGCTGCGCAGTGCGGGACCAGGTGAGTGTGGAGATTGGGGGAAAGGTCACTGGAGCGGAGGTCATGACAGTACCCCCCCCCCTAAGGGGCGGCTCCTGAAGCCCCTAAAAAACAAAAAAAAACACAAACACCCCCCCCCCCCCCCGTTGTCCAGAGCTCAAAAATAAAAACATTTTTAAGTAGTATTTCTCCGAGCAGGGCGGCATGGTAACCTCCTGGTCGGAGTACCCTCTGGGCAGAGCGGTGTGGCATCCTTCTGGGCAGGGCGGTGTGGAAACCCCCTGGGCGGAGTACCCTCTGGGCAGAGCGGTGTGGAATCCCTTCTGGGCAGGGCGGTGTGGAAACCCCCTGGCGGAGTACCCTCTGGGCAGAGCGGTGTGGCATCCTTCTGGGCAGGGCGGTGTGGAAACCCCCTGGGCGGAGTACCCTCTGGGCAGAGCGGTGTGGAATCCCTTCTGGGCAGGGCGGTGTGGAAACCCCCTGGCGGAGTACCCTCTGGGCAGAGCGGTGTGGCATCCTTCTGGGCAGGGCGGTGTGGAAACCCCCTGGGCGGAGTACCCTCTGGGCAGAGCGGTGTGGAATCCCTTCTGGGCAGGGCGGTGTGGAAACCCCCTGGCGGAGTACCCTCTGGGCAGAGCGGTGTGGCATCCTTCTGGGCAGGGCGGTGTGGAAACCCCCTGGGCGGAGTACCCTCTGGGCAGAGCGGTGTGGAATCCCTTCTGGGCAGGGCGGTGTGGAAACCCCCTGGCGGAGTACCCTCTGGGCAGAGCGGTGTGGAATCCCTTATGGGCAGGGCGGTGTGGAAACCCCCTGGTGGAGTACCCTCTGGGCAGAGCGGCGTGGCATCCTTCTGGGCAGGGCGGTGTGGAAACCCCCTGGGCGGAGTACCCTCTGGACTGAGTGGCCTGAGAGGTCTGGGTTGGTAGCAGGAGCCACTGGACTGGTCTGACTGAGGACCAAGGAGACTGATTGGGTGGGGTCACCACGGACTCTGGCTGAGACAGGAACAAGACAAAACGAAGAAACGGGCAACAAGCAGGCACAGGAAACAGGCAGGCAGAAACGAACAACAAGCAAGGACAGGGGACAGAAGCCAGCGACGGGCAACAGGCAGGGACAAGGGACGGAAACCAGCAACAGGCAGGGACAGGGGACAGAAGCCAACCACGGGCAACAGGCAGGGACAGGGGACAGAAGCCAACCACGGGCAACAGGCAGGGACAGGGGACAGAAGCCAACCACGGGCAACAGGCAGGGACAGGGGACAGAAGCCAACCACGGGCAACAGGCAGGGACAGGGAACAGAAGCCAACCACGGGCAACAGGCAGGGACAGAGGACAGAAGCCAACCACGGGCAACAGGCAGGGACAGAGGACAGAAGCCAACCACGGGCAACAGGCAGGGACAGGGGACAGAAGCGAGCAACGGGCAACAGGCAGGGACAGGGAACAGAAGCCAACCACGGGCAACAGGCAGGGACAGGGGACAGAAGCGAGCAACGGGCAAGAGTCAGGGACAGGGGACAGAAGCGAGCAACGAGCAAGAGTCAGGGACAGGAACAGACAGAAAAGACCAACGACAGACCAAGACCGACGAAAAGACACAACGCCAGGCGACAGGACAACTAGCCAGAAGACGAGACGACAAGCCAGAAGACGAGACGACAAGCCAGAAGACGAGAGGACAAGCCAGAAGACGAGACAAAAAGCCAGAAACTCGGAACGCTAGCCAGAAACTCGGAACGCTAGCCAGAAACTCGGAACGCTAGCCAGAAACTCGGAACGCTAGCCAGAAACTCGGAACGCTAGCCAGAAACTCGGAACGCTAGCCAGAAACTCGGAACGCTAGCCAGAAACACGGAACGCTAGCCAAAAACTCGGAACGCTAGCCAAAAACTCGGAACGCTAGCCAAAAACTCGGAACGCTAGCCAAAAACTCGGAACGCTAGCCACAGACACGGAACGCTTAGAAAGCGACACACAACGCTAGGAAGCGACACACAACGCTAGGAAGCGACACACAACGCTAGGAAGCGACACACAACGCTAGGAAGCGACACACAACGCTAGGAAGCGACACACAACGCTAGAAAGCGACACACAACGCTAGAAAGCGACACACAACGCTAGAAAGCGACACACAACGCTAGAAAGCGACACAACGCTAGAAAGCGACACACAACGCTAGGAAGCGACACACAACGCTAGAAAGCGACACACAACGCTAGAAAGCGACACAGAACGCTAGAAAGCGACACAGAACGCTAGAAAGCAACACAGAACGCCAGGAAGGAACACAGAACGCCAGGAAGGAACACAGAACGCCAGGAAGGAACACAGAACGCTAGGAAGGATATACAGGACGCTAGGAAGGATATACAGGACGCTAGGAAGGATATACAGGACGCTAGGAAGGATATACAGGACGCTAGGAAGGATATACAGGACGCTAGGAAGGATATACAGGACGCTAGGAAGGATATACAGGACGCTGGGCAGATAAACTGAATGTTGGGGCAGGGAAACATAACTAACTGGGAAATACACAGACAGGGACAGAACGCAAGACTGGACAGACTTTAGATAGAACAAAACGGGGAAAACTAAAAACAAAAAGGGTCCCTTCAGCACTGGCGGAGTCCAGATGGTGGCAGGACCATTCTGTCACGGATCGGGGTGAGGTGGAACAGGAGGACTCCATTGCACAGTACTGAAGGGCAAAATAATTTAATAACAAAACTACAACATAAAGACAAGACAAACACAACCTGGGAGTGGACGGCCAGAGTCCGTGGTGATGATGAGTGTCCGGGTTATGGTGATTGAGGAGATGGCAGAAGATGTCCGGGTTATGGAGGTGACATATCTGAATGGTCCTGCACTGGCAGCTACAAGCCTTACTGCTTATATAGCCACCGATTAGGAACGGCTTGCAGCTGCGCATTGCAGGACCAGGTGAGTGTGGAGATTGGGGGAAAGGTCACTGGAGCGGAGGTCATGACAAAAGTACAAATATTTATATAAATGTAAAGAGTATAAAATACATATATTTATATAAATGTAAAGAGTATAAAGTACATATATTTATATAAATGTAAAGAGTATAAAATACATATATTTATATAAATGTAAAGAGTATATAGTACATATATTTATGTAAATATAAAGAGTATAAAGTACATATATTCATAAAGACAGGAATACACACACACACAGTGTATAGTCTATATAATCCCATGGTGTGTGTGTGTGTGTTTGTTTGTATTGTATCTAGTTGCTAGTACCATATGCTAACCGTAGCCGGTGCTCTCTCTCTGCAGCACAGCCTCAGTAGCCGGCTGTTCTCAGGCCTAACCTCTTCTTGTGTAAACAAAGACTGCACTGAGACAAACTTAGGAAAGTAGAAGAGTTCATGATGAAAGTTTCAGAGGAGAGGTTGACATATTGTTACTGATCCACTGTCCACACAGGAGCATTTCATTAGCCCCAGCTCTGACACTTAAACAACCTGTTGTAAAGCATTTCAACATCAAACACCCTTGAGGATCACACACATTACTTTAGTTTGTAGGACACTGTAAAAAAAACAGTTTTATTTTCTTTTTACACAAAAAACTAGTACAATGAATACCTTAAACTGTAAACATACAGAGTAATAATGTGCCTAAAATTAGGTCATAGCATGGATTCGATTGAAAACACTTATTAAAGCTTCAATATACGCGTGTATATATATATATATATATATATATATATATATATATATATATATATATATATTGTGTACAGTACAGGCCAAAAGTTCTGACACACATGCTCTGTCATCTCCAAGAAATGATAATGTTTATTTAGTTTCTGTTTGTTTGTCACTTCCTGGTTTTTTTGATAGATTTCCTTTT
Organism: Siphamia tubifer; assembly: GCA_020466265.1. Taxonomy (NCBI): domain Eukaryota; kingdom Metazoa; phylum Chordata; class Actinopteri; order Kurtiformes; family Apogonidae; genus Siphamia; species Siphamia tubifer. The sequence continues at coordinate 247,751 of CM035795.1, forward strand.
GTGTTCTGTCTAGTCTGACCTTTAACCTTCTTTCATCATGTGTGTGCTGAGTCTTCCTTGTTCCTTACGTGTGTCACCTGTGTCTGGTTGTTTCCTCACCCTTATGTGTGTGTATAGTAGGTGTAGGTGACTCTTGGTCTTCCTTTCCTGGACCGGTCCTCATGTCAGACAGTTTTATTGTAGCGCTTGATGATTTTTGCGACTGCACTTGTCAACTGTGACTGTTCATTCATAGTTTTATTGCTTTCACTGACATATGTGTTTTTCAATTCAAAAATTAATGTTTAAAAAAACTAAAAATCTAAAGTGAACAGGTGACCTGTTTGTTTGAGACAGTGATGTGAAGGAGATAACACTATATTTTATGCACATCCTTTTCGTTCAGGGATGGAGTCATTGTATATTCTGGAACTGAACTCTAATCACCTTTGTCACACATCTGCTGCTGGAGTTTAGACCTGTGGAAATGTACACATAAGCCAGAAACAATCTGACAGTCCTTGTGGACATGTTGTTTTTACTGCCTCACCTGAACTCCTTTAGTTTTTCATACAGAAAGCCATGATGTTTCATGAAGTCTGATGTCTAATACTAAACTGCCCTGCCTGGCTCCAGCTCTCATTTAAATGCACAGTATTATGCTACACATGTTTATATTTACTAACACAACTGTAGCATTTGTTGTGGTTATTAATTAATCAAATTAATAATGATATTACTTTATGATTTTGATAACAAATTACTTGTATTTTACTATTAATTTCAAACGTGAAGATAGAATCTTTACATCTTAAATGTCACTTTGGGGCACCACCATTGTTTATTTAAGTACAACAATGGAAATAATATTAATAATCAAATAATGTGAAGGTTGCTACAATTATGGTTTTAGCTCTTTGTATTTTGTATAGTGACTTATATCCAGACTTAAACAGTCAAAAACCACCTTTCATCTTCTTTATAGACAAATGTATTAGTATATCACATTTCATGTACAGGACAATTCAAGGAGCTTTACATAAAACATAAGAAAATTAAAATGATTAATTTAAGATGCATTAAAAGACAATTAAAATAGAGACATTTATTTAAAAACAAATGAGAATCTATGTAAAAGCTCCAGTGAACAGTAATGTATTCAGACTGATTTAAATGAACTGACAGTTGTTGTCAGACCTCAGGTATTAACAGTAGTTAACAGTAGTTAACAGTAGTTAACAGTAGTTAACAGTAGTTAACAGTTGTTAACGGTAGTTAACAGTAGTTAACAGTAGTTAACAGTAGTTAACAGTAGTTAACAGTTGTTAACGGTAGTTAACAGTAGTTAACGGTAGTTAACAGTTGTTAACAGTTGTTAACAGTAGTTAACAGTAGTTAACGGTAGTTAACAGTTGTTAACGGTAGTTAACAGTAGTTAACAGTAGTTAACAGTAGTTAACAGTAGTTAACAGTAGTTAACAGTTGTTAACGGTAGTTAACAGTAGTTAACAGTAGTTAACAGTAGTTAACAGTAGTTAACAGTAGTTAACAGTTGTTAACGGTAGTTAACAGTAGTTAACGGTAGTTAACAGTTGTTAACAGTAGTTAACAGTAGTTAACGGTAGTTAACAGTTGTTAACGGTAGTTAACAGTAGTTAACGGTAGTTAACAGTAGTTAACAGTAGTTAACAGTAGTTAACAGTAGTTAACAGTTGTTAACGGTAGTTAACAGTAGTTAACAGTTGTTAACGGTAGTTAACAGTTGTTCGTAGACGTCGTATTAACAGTGATGTGATGTGGTCCAGTTTCCTGGTACTGGGTGTGATGTGGTCCAGTTTCCTAGTACTGGGGTGTGATGTGGTCCAGTTTCCTAGTACTGGGGTGTGATGTGGTCTAGTTTCCTGGTACTGGGGTGTGATGTGGTCCAGTTTCCTAGTACTGGGGTGTGATGTGGTCTAGTTTCCTGGTACTGGGGTGTGATGTGGTCCAGTTTCCCTGGTACTGGGTGTGATGTGGTCCAGTTTCCTAGTACTGGGGTGTGATGTGGTCTAGTTTCCTGGTACTGGGGTGTGATGTGGTCCAGTTTCCCTGGTACTGGGTGTGATGTGGTCCAGTTTCCCTGGTACTGGGTGTGATGTGGTCCAGTTTCCCTGGTACTGGGTGTGATGTGGTCCAGTTTCCTAGTACTGGGGTGTGATGTGGTCTAGTTTCCTGGTACTGGGGTGTGATGTGGTCCAGTTTCCCTGGTACTGGGTGTGATGTGGTCCAGTTTCCCTGGTACTGGGTGTGATGTGGTCCAGTTTCCCTGGTACTGGGGTGTAATGTGGTCTAGTTTCCTGGTACTGGGGTGTGATGTGGTCCAGTTTCCTAGTACTGGGGTGTGATGTGGTCCAGTTTCCCTGGTACTGGGGTGTGATGTGGTCCAGTTTCCTAGTACTGGGGTGTGATGTGGTCCAGTTTCCCTGGTACTGGGTGTGATGTGGTCCAGTTTCCTAGTACTGGGGTGTGATGTGGTCTAGTTTCCTGGTACTGGGGTGTGATGTGGTCCAGTTTCCTAGTACTGGGGTGTGATGTGGTCTAGTTTCCTGGTACTGGGGTGTGATGTGGTCCAGTTTCCTAGTACTGGGGTGTGATGTGGTCTAGTTTCCTGGTACTGGGGTGTGATGTGGTCCAGTTTCCCTGGTACTGGGTGTGATGTGGTCCAGTTTCCTGGTACTGGGGTGTGATGTGGTCCAGTTTCCTGGTACTGGGCAGGACTGTGGCAGCAGTGTTGTGGATCAGAGCTGTCTGGCTGATGTTTAGTTCAGACCAGTGAAGACACCGTTACAATAATCTAATTTAGTGAAAATGAATGGATGACTTGTTGTGTGTCTGGTTTGGACAGAAAACCTTTGGTTCTATGGATGTTCTTTAGGTGGTCATAGACAGACTGGGTCAGAACTTTTAAATGGTTGTTAACTTTCAGGTCTGAGTCAATAATTACACCCAGAGTTCTGTCTTGGTTTGTAGAGTTCAGTGACATGGACTCAAGGTGAGCACTGACCTTTGACCTTCCTTTTTTGGAGCCAAAAACAATCACTTCTGTTTGTCTGCATTAAGCTGGAGAAAGTTCTGGAACATCCACTCAGTGATTAGATGAAAACATTTACTCAGTGTCAGTAAGAGACTGTAATCGAGTGATGAGACTGAAATATAAATGTAAGTTTGTTTCGCCTTTATTAACACAGAGCAGTTAGTGAGGGTTTTTTTTACACCATATCCTCATTGTCTTGAAACCAACCAGTAATCATTCATTGTACTGTACTTACTAGTAAGTAATTAACTGACCAAGGCACTGGACTAGAACTAGTCTACAGTTATTAAATATGAAGAAAAAATGTGATTCCATCCCATGATATAAATTTTATTGAGAAAAGAACGGACGGAAAATTCCGGAAAAATCACAAAAATGGCCCAAACGAGCCTTAGGAATGTTGCAGAAAAATGAGACGCACGCGCCAGCATCCAGCCCGACATTTTATACACTGACACCACCCACCTATCTAGGACAGGAAGTTCACAATCTGCCTTTCAATGTAAAAGCCTCAAAAACCTAAAAGCTGAACCGCGTGGCGTAGAGACATGAAACTAATGTCAAAAGTTTCCTTGTAACCACCCAATAAATTCATATGATGGTACTTATGGTCTATCTCCTACAGAAAGTTCGCAATCTGGACTTGTTTGGAAATCGTAAAAAATTAACTCCTCCAAAGCCTTTTGTCGCAGAGATGTAAAAATAGTACCAATGGATAGAGCTAACTGAGAAACATAAAAGTTGTAAAAATCATTTTTGTATCTCTTGTAGTTGTTTTTTCTCAGGCCCGGTTAGTTGCGATCGCCGAAACTTAAAAATTAAACTTCAAATTTCCCCAGCATGTGACATATTGTGAGAATCAGGGGGATGAGCAGAGGTTGCCACACCAAATTCTTTTACAATGTGATGTACGGTTTGGGAGATATGGCAATTTTAGTTTTTTTTTCCTCTTTCATCTCTCTGAACTCTCGGCCGCTCTCCGAGGTGGGGGAAATAGCCACGCCCCCTGCAACTCCTTATTTGGCACAATGCTCTGTGAATGTGCAGCAGAGGAGCTTCTTTGAGTGAAGCTTTGTTGAAAATGGCAAAATATGAGAAACCATACACAGCAAGTGAATGAAACTTTCCATAAATGTAGTCATACTACCTAGGAACAATATAAACCAGGTTTGGAAGATCCAGCTAATTTAAAATTTAAATGAGACTCAGTAGTTCAGGGGGATGTCTGGTCTCAGCCTTCATTCACTCCCATGTTAATTTGGATCAAAGAAATTCTGTACTTGGCCTGATTTTAGTGTTTTTAAAACTGCCAAATCTCGGTCATGTTTGACCCTACAGGGAAAATGAATACATCTACGTGTTCCTCAAAGCCTCCTGCCACTCACAATCATTTTAGTTTTCAGCTAGAATTCACGGTTCTCTCACAAATGGCAGTAGTTCGGAGGTAAGATTAGGCTTGAAAGCCAGGGTCCAGGGGGAGAGGCTCTTTTAGCAGCGTCTACGAGAAAAAAGGTGGGGGGCCGTTACCATGGCAACGGAGCAGCTTTGATTAACAGGTGCAGACAATGAAGAGAAGTTGAACAGACTGTGGGAGGAGCTTTAACATGATTGACAGGCAAATTCTCTCATACAGACACAGGGCACATACACAAACCTATATACACACATGTATATGGAATGACCTACACATATGGCATATACACAGTGTATGGCATGTACACAGAGTATGTGTATGTTTATATACACAATGTATGTGACATATACTTTGCTCCTTTTTGCCCTCTCTCACTCTGCTTTTCTGCCCAGCAACAGCCACACCCTCTAATACTGACAGCTGATTGGCTAATATGCTCCCACTCCTGTACACCTATACATGTGACATACACTTTGCTCCTATTTCTTTCTCTCTCTGACTTTCTGCCTGGATACAGCCACACCCTCTAAAGCTGACAGCTGATTGGCTAACACTCTCACCCTGCTCTACACACACATGCAGTGCTCCGGCCACGCCCCCTTCCCTCCATATATAGGGCACAGCTGCGCTGTGTCTGGCTCCAGCAGAGGAGCTGCTTTGACTGAAACTTTGATGAAAATGCCATATTATGGAGTATAATTTGCTCATTTTTAGATATGAGGGTTATAATGTGTTATGGCATGGGACGAAATCCACGTGTGAAGTCGAGGTCCCGATCCAATGCTGCTTGCAGCTTTAATTATTATTATTATTATTATTATTATTATTATTATTATTATTATTATTATTATAATATTTGGACTGAACTGGTGAAGTGAGCCTTCAGCTTTGCTGCCCCCTCTGCCTGAAACACAATTCAGTTTTTCATTACAGACAAGACAGTGACACTCATTGGACAGTGCCTGTCCCTCTCAATTGAATTTGCAATTTAAAAACTTCTGTTTCTGTTCTTACTAAATTATTGTTTGCATTTTTTGTTACCTTGATTTGAAAAATCCATGCACTTTCATAGCATGTGCTGCTGACAGGTACTATATTATTATTGGTACTGTATCTGGATAAAGAGTTCATTTAAAAGAAAGAAAGAAAGAAAAATATTTAGAAAAAAAAGCTTTGGGGGGGGGCCTTCATGCTGATGTCCTAGAAATTCTCTTTTGACTGCTGTTGTATATTCTGTTTGAAGCCTGGCTTGACAGCTTCATTTGTGAAGTGTCTCAATTAGGCAGAATATTTCTGCCGACAAATCTCAACACCCAGACTGTCTCACTAGAACATGAAAGCCAGGGCTTAAGGAAGTCATCACACACCTCAGTAGAAAAAGGCACATACACACATATACATGCACACACATACACACACACATACACACATATGCACACACACACATACATGCACACACACACATGCACACACATACACATGCACATACACACATATGCACACACATGCACATACACACATGCACACACATACACAGACATACACATGCACACACACACACATGCACATACACACATGCACACACACACACATGCATACACACATACATACATACACATGCACATACACACATACACAGACATACACATGCACACATGCACACACACACACATGCACATACACACATACACATGCACACACATGCATACACACATACATACATACACATGCACATACACACGTGCACATGCACACACATACACAGACACACACATGCACATACACACATGCACACACACACACATGCACATACACACATACACATGCACATACACACAGACATACACATGCACATACACACATGCACACACATGCACATACACACACATGCACATACACACATACACAGACATACACATACACAGACATACACATGCACATACACACATGCACACACATGCACATACACACATACACAGACATACACATACACAGACATACACATGCACATACACACATGCACACACACACACATGCACATACACACATACACATGCACATACACAGACATACACATACACAGACATACACATACACAGACATACACATGCACATACACACATGCACACACACACACATGCACATACACACATACACAGACATACACATGCACACACACACACATGCACACACACACACATGCACATACACACACATGCAAACACTAAAAATAGAGGCAGCTCTCCTACTAACGCTGGTTAATGCTCTTCACCCCAGACAGTTGGATTTGCATATCTTTAATGTGCTTTTTTCTCCTCTCTGCATTTCTCCTTTTCTCTCCGTCTTTCTGTCTTGTGTGAAACAGTCTGGTCTCTTTATAGGAATTCTCAGGAGAGCTTGCAGTGCATGTTGGGAGGCAGCTTTTTGTATCAGAAAAGCAAGAAAAAAGCAGGCTGAAAAGATTTCAACAATTGCAGTAATTAGAGATTTTGGAAAGGCGAGACTCTCTTCCACACCTCATGACCTCTCTCTCTCTCTCTCTCTCTCTCTCTCTATCTCGGTCTCTCTCTCTCTCTAACTCTCTCTCTCTCTCTCTCTCTCTCTGCTCTCTCTCTCTCTCTCTCTCTCTCTCTCTCTCTCTCTCTCTCTCTCTCTCTCTCTCTCTCAGGTCTAAAACACTGTAATGGCCTCCATCTGGTCTGTGGAGTGTGGAGGGGGAAGAAAGGTATTGAGTCGTGTTGTATAAGACGACCATCTGGGCCCAGACACTCCCACAACACTTGTCAACTGTCCCACCCGACCAGCCCATGAGCCCAGTAGATCCAGCAACATGCAATAACCCAAGGGTAGTAACAATGGACCTGGCCTTTTGTGGGAGTCTTCCAGTAGTCAGCTAACTGGCATACTGTTAGCATGCAGTTATCACATGTCATATTGAAAAAAAACAAACATGCCTGCATGGTGTCAGTTGAGACCAGAAAACACATGAAGTTTCTCTTTCTCTTCTTCCTGCTCGATAAGGAAGCGCAGATATGAAATCCAACAATGACCTTAATAACTTTTTTCCTCTCAGTATTAGCTCATAAGACTTTATTGCATTTCATTATATATAAAATTGTATTTCACACACACACATACATATATATATATATATATATATATATATACAGTGAGAGTAAAAAGTATTTGATCCCTTGCTGATTTTGTTGGTTTGCCCACTAATAAAGACATGATCATTCTATACTTTTAATGGTAGATGTATTCTAACATGAAGAGACAGATTATCAAAATGAAAATCCAGAAAATAACTTCAAAGAATTTATTTTAATTCATTTGTTTTTCATTGAGGGAAATAAGTATTTGATCCCTCTATCCGAAAGCACTTAATACTTGGTGGCAAAGCCTTTGTTTGCAAGCACAGCGGTCAAACGCTTGTTGTAGTTAACCACAAGGTGAGCACACATATCAGGGGGAATTTTGGCCCACTCTTCTTTGCAGATCCTCTCTAAATCATTAAGGTTGGTGGGCTGTCGCTTGGCAACTTGGACCTTCAGCTCTCTCCATAGATTTTCGATTGGATTGAGGTCCGGAGACTGGCTGGGCCACTCCATGACCTTAATATGGTTCTTCTTGAGCCAGTCCTTTGTTGCCTTTGCTGTATGCTTCGGGTCGTTGTCATGTTGGAAGACCCAGCCACGGCCCATTTTCAGCTTCCTAGCAGAGGGGAGGAGGTTGTCCCTCAGGACTGCTCGGTACATGGCTCCATCCATCTTCCCACTGATGCGGTGAAGTAGCCCTGTGCCTTTGGCAGAGAAACACCCCCAAAACATAATGTTTCCACCACCATGCTTGACGGTGGGCACAGTGTTCCTGGGATCATAGGCAGCATTTTTCTTCCTCCACACATGACGAGTAGAGTTTAGGCCAAATAGTTCAATTTTGGTCTCGTCTGACCACAGAACCTTCTCCCAATCACTTTGTGCATCTTTGAGGTGATCATTGGCATACTTTAGGCGAGCCACCACATGTGCCTTCTTAAGCAGGGGTACCTTTCGGGCACTGCAGGATTTTAATCCATTGCGGCGCAAAGTGTTGCCAATTGTTTTCCTGGTGACTGTGGTCCCAGCTGCCTTGAGGTCATTCACTAACTCCCGCTGTGTGGTTGCAGGCCGATTTCTCACTGTCCTCATAATCATTGCCACCCCACGAGGTGAAATCTTCTGTGGAGCACCAGACCGAGGTCTATTGATGGTCATGTTATACTCCTTAAATTTTCTCACAATTGCACCAATGGTTGTTACTTTAATACCCAGCATCTTGCTAATGTTTTTGTAGCCCATTCCAGATTTGTGCAGGTCAACAATCCTGTCTCTGAGGTCCTGAGAGAGTTCTTTAGTCTTACCCATGCTGGAGAGTTTGGAATCTGTCTGATTGTCTGATTCTGTGAACAGGTGTCTTTTATACAGGTGATTATTTAGAACAGGTGTTTTCAATTCAGGTAACAAGTTGATTGGGAGTGTGTAACTGGTCTGCGAAAGCCAGAACTCCTAATGCATACTAGAGGATCAAATACTTATTTCCCTCAATGAAATACAAATAAATTCATATATATTCCTTCAAGTTATTTTCTTGATTTTCGTTTTGATATTCTGTCTCTTCATGTTAGAATACATCTACCATTAAAAGTATAGATTGATCATGTCTTTATTAGTGGGCAAACCAACAAAATCAGCAAGGGATCAAATACTTTTTACTCTCACTGTATATAGTTTCTTTGTCTTAATATTAATAACCATAGAATGTGATACGGTACCAGAGACAAACAGGACCCACATACAAGACTCACAGACCAATAACGTTTGACCAGTTTTATTAAGACAATGTTGATGCTGAACTGGGGAAGCTGCTTCAACTGGGGTCACCAGAAAAGACCTAAATGGGACAGCAAATGGGAAACAGGGCAAGGACGAGGTCAAAAAATAGATAAGAGTCAGAACCAGCAAAACAGCCAAGACAGACTGGGAAAAACTGGAGGTGTACAGGTGAGGGTCAGAACACGAGCGAAGAATCCAATACAGCACCGACAAGGAGGAGGCAAAGTTAGTGTGAGTGGAGGATTCAGACAAACAAAGCAGACAAGGGAGAGACAACAGACCAGAAGAAGGACCAAAACAGATGGGAAACCAGAGAGACCAGGACAAAGAGTAAAGCACACATTCGCTGTGTTGTGACAAAACAAACTCACAATGTGACTGAGAAACAGGAGGAGCCTATATAGGAACTAAACAGGTGAGACACATTAGGATTAATTAATGGGTGGAGACACACACTGTGGCCAGGAGGACAGTAGGTCAAAGGTGAACACAAACCCACATGTCAAAGTAAAAGCCCAGACACTCACTAACACAAACCCACATGTCAAAGTAAAAGCCCAGACACTCACTAACACAAACCCACATGTCAAAGTAAAAGCCCAGACACTCACTAACACAAACCCACATGTCAAAGTAAAAGCCCAGACACTCACTAACACAAACCCACATGTCAAAGTAAAAGCCTTGACACTCACTAACACTAACCCACATGTCAAAGTAAAAGCCCAGACACTCACTAACCCACATGTCAAAGTAAAAGCCCAGACACTCACTAACACAAACCCACATGTCAAAGTAAAAGCCCAGACACTCACTAACCCACATGTCAAAGTAAAAGCCCAGACACTCACTAACACAAACCCACATGTCAAAGTAAAAGCCCAGACACTCACTAACACAAACCCACATGTCAAAGTAAAAGCCTTGACACTCACTAACACTAACCCACATGTCAAAGTAAAAGCCCAGACACTCACTAACCCACATGTCAAAGTAAAATCCCAGACACTCACTAACACTAACCCACATGTCAAAGTAAAAGCCCAGACACTCACTAACACAAACCCACATGTCAAAGTAAAAGCCCAGACACTCACTAACACAAACCCACATGTCAAAGTAAAAGCCCAGACACTCACTAACACAAACCCACATGTCAAGGTAAAAGCCTTGACACTCACTAACACTAACCCACATGTCAAAGTAAAAGCCCAGACACTCACTAACCCACATGTCAAAGTAAAATCCCAGACACTCACTAACACTAACCCACATGTCAAAGTAAAAGCCCAGACACTCACTAACACTAACCCACATGTCAAAGTAAAAGTCCAGACACTCACTAACACAAACCCACATGTCAAAGTAAAAGCCTTGACACTCACTAACACTAACCCACATGTCAAAGTAAAAGCCCAGACACTCACTAACCCACATGTCAAAGTAAAAGCCCAGACACTCACTAACACAAACCCACATGTCAAAGTAAAAGCCCAGACACTCACTAACCCACATGTCAAAGTAAAAGCCCAGACACTCACTAACACAAACCCACATGTCAAAGTAAAAGCCCAGACACTCACTAACACAAACCCACATGTCAAAGTAAAAGCCTTGACACTCACTAACACTAACCCACATGTCAAAGTAAAAGCCCAGACACTCACTAACCCACATGTCAAAGTAAAAGCCCAGACACTCACTAACACAAACCCACATGTCAAAGTAAAAGCCCAGACACTCACTAACACAAACCCACATGTCAAAGTAAAAGCCCAGACACTCACTAACACAAACCCACATGTCAAAGTAAAAGCCTTGACACTCACTAACACTAACCCACATGTCAAAGTAAAAGCCCAGACACTCACTAACCCACATGTCAAAGTAAAATCCCAGACACTCACTAACACTAACCCACATGTCAAAGTAAAAGCCCAGACACTCACTAACACAAACCCACATGTCAAAGTAAAAGCCCAGACACTCACTAACACTAACCCACATGTCAAAGTAAAAGCCCAGACACTCACTAACACAAACCCACATGTCAAAGTAAAAGCCCAGACACTCACTAACACAAACCCACATGTCAAAGTAAAAGCCCAGACACTCACTAACACAAACCCACATGTCAAAGTAAAAGCCTTGACACTCACTAACACTAACCCACATGTCAAAGTAAAAGCCCAGACATCCTTATTGTCAACAAACCTCTGCAGGTTTCCATCATGATGTGCAGTGGGAGATGATTAATGTAGTTTTTGTCAGAGAAAGTAGAGAATACAGGGTGTAATCTGTAATTCAATCCTTATTTTTGAATCCAGTAAACAAGCAGCAATAGTTGTAAAGACATTTTCAGACTAACTTTGATTGTCAGCACAAAGAAGCTGATGCATTGTCATGAGGGGTGAGGTGAAGACAGGACCCCGATGCACAGTACTGAAGGGAAAAATAATTTAATAACAGACAGGACTAAATCAGGGCACAGACAGAGACAAAACCAAAACAAGACCAAACTGGAGGAGAGGTCACTGGAGGAAAGGTCACTGGAGGAGAGGTCACCGGTGGAGAGGTCACTGGAGGAAAGGTCACTGGCGGAGATGTCACTGGAGGAGATGTCACTGCAGGAACTTCACTGGAGGAAAGGTCACTGGCGGAGAGGTCACTGGCGGAGAGGTCACTGGAGGAAAGGTCACTGGAGGAGAGGTCACTGGAGGAAAGGTCACTGGAGGAGAGATCACATGCAGAGAGGTCACTAGAGGAGAGGTCACTGGAGGTGAGATCACTGGCGGAGAGGTCACTGGAGGAGACATCACTGGAGGCGAGATCACTGGCGGAGAGGTCACTGGAGGAGAGGTCACTGGAGGTGAGATCACTGGCGGAGAAGTCACTGGAGGAAATGTCACTGGAGGAGAGGTCACTGGAGGAAATGTCACTGGAGGAAAGGTCAGTAGAGGAGATGTCACTGGAGGAAAGGTCACTGGAGGCGAGATCACTGGTGGAGAGGTCACTGGCGGAGAGGTCACTGGAGGAGAGGTCACTGGAGGAAAGGTCACTGGAGGCGAGATCACTGGCGGAGAGGTCACTAGAGGTGAGGTCACTGGAGGTGAGATCACTGGCGGAGAGGTCACTGGAGGAGACGTCACTGGAGGCGAGATCACTGGCGGAGAGGTCACTGGAGGTGAGATCACTGGCGGAGAGGTCACTGGAGGAAATGTCACTGGAGGAGAGGTCACTGGAGGAAAGGTCAGTAGAGGAGATGTCACTGGAGGAAATGTCACTGGAGGAGAGGTCACTGGAGGAGAGGTCACTGGTGGAGAGGTCAGTGGCGGAGAGGTCACTGGAGGAAAGGTCACTGGAGGTGAGATCACTGGCGGAGAGGTCACTGGAGGAAAGGTCACTGGAGGAAAGGTCACTGGAGGAAAGGTCACTGGAGGAAAGGTCACTGGAGGAGACGTCACTGGAGGAAAGGTCACTGGAGGAAAGGTCACTGGACGAGAGGTTGTGACATGCATATATGATACTTTATTCATCCAGGAAATGATACAGAATGAGTGTTGTAATGGAAATCTATTGTGCTTTAACATTGTATGACTTATTTTTTCTTTATATTATTACTTTGTCTTGTGTTTTACATCTGACAGTTTTAACTGTTGACTGTGCTTAGCCCAGGGCATTTAAACCAGTCAGTGACACTTTTATGGTTAGGTGTATCAGTTGAAAGTTTTACAAACCTTCTGTGATCTCCTTTTGTTGTTAGTTGTTTGATCATTATCTTTACCAACCTTTCTGTATGTTTCCTTTGGTCAGTTGTATCTGTATAAGTACCTGGGTCTCCTTGGTCTGGCACAGATCTCTTCACACACATGCTACCATGTGTGTGTTCTGTCTTGAACAGAACTCATTACAATTATTTTTCTAAATATTATTCTGATTCCAGCTTTGTTCTTAATTAAACTGAAATAATTACACAACTGTGTTGATGATGTAATTAACATAAGGTTTCACAATTTTTCAGCAGTCACCCAAAAACCTGTATTGTCATAAATGAAGTGTTTTCTGAACTAATCCTTATAAGGCTCAGCATTGGATTTAATGGGGTGATGATTCCCATTCGTTGATTCAGATTTGGGAATGATGATAGTTCTTTGTTAGAAAAGGTAATACTGATTTAAAAGGTTAAGAGTGCTTGCTAATGCATACTCATAACTCACTTCATTCATTACTGTGTCTGTTCCCTGCAGTTTACAGTGAATTTATTTTATTCTTTCTCACAGTTTGTCTTCTTTTGAGATGAATGTTCAAGTGTGTAATTTTCAACCAATATTCAGGTTCAGCTGCAGAAATTGTAGTAGTAGTAGTCATTTATTTATTTGATCTGAAGGCAAATTGTTACAGGCACTTTTCTTTTGTACATTATTCATTTCCAAACAATAACAATCATAATCAGGATGTGATTTATCAAAAAAACAGGGGGGGGGGGGGTTGTTCCAACAGAAAAAACTTGCATTGGATGTTATGACCCTCATTCCCAGTTACATGAATAACATCAGGCTTTGTTTTTCTCTCCGGCTGGTGTCAGGTCAAACTGGGTTGGGCCGGTTCACCACCCTCTCCCTTTTTTGTGACTATGACCTCAGATCAGATGAGACGTCTGACCAAGAATTCCCTCTGTAGCAGTTACCCGTTATCCACTTCCTGATTTGAAAACAGAAATCAAATTGCCACCGCATGCATCCATCACAACACCATGAGCTCGTCCTTCACACGGGGTCTTTCATGAGCTGCTTCTCGGTCTGCAGGAATGTGTCTTACACAGCCTAACAACTTTAAATTGTAATTGTTGTGATGTAAAATTATGTCCAGTTGTATTTAAATATAACGCTGACGCTCCTTGGAAGAGTAATCATTGTAAAAAAAAATAAAGCTGACTACTTTACAGATTTCACCTATTGTGGGTTATTTTTAGAACATAACCCCTGTGATAAATGAGGGCACAGGCGGAACCACCATAGACATTGGGGGCATGTCCCCCCCAATGTTGCAAAAGTGCCAACCCCCCCCCCCCCAATATTTAGTCTAATATGTAACATATAAATCCTTCTTTCCTAGATCAGTCACTTTCTGTTCCTGATTTACTTTCAATGTAGAAACACAAGAGAAGGGATCAACTGAACAATCCAGGGAAAATAAAACATGACAACCCCCCCCCCCCTCATTCACCTATTGTAGACTTGGTTTAGCCCAGAAGGTCAAGTTGCAGATTTGTTCAAAAATTCTGTGTATTTTTTTTTTTTAATTGCAATTGCGTTAGCAGCTACAAAAAAAAGGCACACTGACTAAAAGGGAAACATTGGTGTTTTTTTTCCTGCCGGTATGAAACTGAACGTACATGATCATCAGACCTTGTCTTTATATGTGTCTTAATGAGAAGTAATAGTAAAAACATTGAAAACCTAACCATCACTGTTACGTTAGAAAAATGCAAGTTCTGATGTCCCCATGTGGTTCTACTGTGTTACTATAATAAGCTAGTTCCAGTGGGGACACTAAGCTAGTGCAGATGCCGTAGAAGACATTATTTAGGCCTAGAAACATTAGTTGGTAACACTAGAGCCGCTAGTGCTAACAGCTAGAAGACTGTCATTGAACTGAGAAAAAGTGTCTTGTTGCTTAGCAACGTCAACACAACGTCTTACTTACACACCTGCTACTCTTACAGACCATAACACTTCAAAACACTAATGAAACAGATGTAGCGCCTGTCCACTGGATGTAGCGCCTGTCCACTGTCCACTGTCCACTTCTTGCTGTTGGGGCATTAATTTGTTGTTGATGGACAGTGTCAACTTCTGCTGTCTTTTGAAAGTCTGCATGTCTGTCCACACCGTAGTCCAGCAGACAGTAGCTTATGCTGGTATTTGTTTAAAGGACAGTAACGTGTATGGACATAGAGGAGACACAGACAGGTCTACCTGCACTGGAGAGCAGCTAAAATAAAAAAAAATGGTTGCATCTTCTTCCACCATATTAGCAGTATGTAAGTAGTAAGAAGTTAATATTCAAATGAATATCCTAATGTTGGTCAATCAAGCCGGCTTCATTTGTCCATTGATGGTTATGTGGTCATGATGCAGACAGAGCTGCAAGACCAAGAGAGGGACAGTAGAGGACAGGCAAAGAGGGACACATACATGTCCACCTGCTTGTGTAATCAATCCATTGCAGATGGTCGTGTTGACTCGACCTAAACAGACTGTTGTTATTACTCTGTACATTTATCACATTAACACCACTTCTGGAACATACAGCTGAACTGAAGGACATACTGTCTCCTTCTAAAGCCCTATGTTCCCAACACTGGATTTGTCTGACTGTCCCAGGGACTGTAAGGTGGACATGAGACACATTTTAAACAAAATAAACAACCAGTGGCTCCTGAACATTTTCACAGGAGGGGCAGATTATCTCATGTCTGAGCTGACTCATTCAACTGGTGCATTAACAGGTACTTTATTATTATAGACATTTTTACACTATGTCTTTCTCTCTGTAAAAAAATGCACTGTCACTTCAATCCAGTAGATGGCACCACATTACAGACATATTGACCCTATAGCTGCTAGTTTATAAAACATAATGGTGTAAGGTTATGAACAACATTCATAGTTGAGCAATAGTTTGACTCCGCAACAAAAAATTCCACTTCCACCCTATTTACATTATTTCAAAATTGTATAATGTGAAATAGCCAAAGATATCTTTATAAAAGATATGTTCAAAAACAAAGAAAAGGAACAGGTTTAAATTTATATATATATATATATATATATATATATATATATATATATATATATATATATATATATTTATAAACACTGGAAATAGTCCAGTCCGTAGACAAAACACTGGAAATAGCCCTCCCCCCCTGAATATGCTATTCACAATGCTCTACACCTGTAATTTGCACCCCCCCAATATCTATACTATGGTTTCACCCTTTAATGAGGGACCAATGTACAAAAGGTAGTTTTCACTTTCAAATACATAGCGCCTTTATTATAAATCAGCCTCTCAAGAGCAGGGTTTGTAATAATATATGCTCAATGCTTGACCACAACACTCCAAAGATGTTGAACCAAACAGTCTTAAACCAAATGTCTTAGCTGCTTATTTAGTAAATAAGCCTACAGCTGTTGAAATCTCTGATAATCTAAACAGAGCTTGACTTCCTTAAGAGCTGTCCATACTGTATATAAACAGTTCATCTTGCTAGACCTAATTGTATACTGTATATTTACTCTTCTCTTTCTAAATAAAGTTTCTGCCTGAGAAGCTGGTCAAGAGTAAATCATTCAGAGAAACGTCTGGCCTGGTGTTAGTGGCAGGTATGATCTGATGAAATTAATTTATACACAAAAAAGCTCAGTTTAAACTTCCATCACACCAAAGAATAAGAATTCATTACTTGGGTTACACTTACCTCTTGGATCAGCTGGATAACTGTAACCATCTAAATACAACTGAAGGGAATATTAATAAAAATATGACACAATCTGACCAAAAACATTTTTAATAACAATAGCAATCTGGATTTTTTGTAGTCATCATATTTTTGTATCTTTATAAGACATCTACCACATTTTCCACTACAGGTGAAGCTTGCTCACATAAGGATAGAAGTGTAGTAATCATTAACTGTTAGGTTCCAGAAAAAGGTAGTGGAAAGTACTTTGAAACAAACATCTGTTACTGATTCCACCATGAAACAGTTAATTGTTAGGGTGTTTTTGAAGATGCCTATTGCAGTTGAACCAAACAACTAAGGCCATACCAGATCAGAGGTCTCAAACATGCGGCCTGGGGGCCAAATGCAGTCCTATAGCATCACTCTAAATTCCTTTTAAATACATGACTGTAAAAACGGCCCTGGGTATTTTCAAAAACAAGATTTGAATTACTAGACAAAAAAATTATATCCAGAGATAAGGGTATTTTTTGGGGTATAGCTCCAAAGGACTCCATTCATTCTGTGCTTCAAATGGAACCCAGAAAAGTGCTGCAAGTAGTAGTAGACATTCTGTAACTGTAGGTAGATTCCCTCATGACTCGACTGGAAACGGTTTGGACTGGCTTGGCCAAACCGATGGATTCACTCATGATACTAACCCACTAACCGTTAACTGCACGGTTGTTTTGGGCTTGGAATGGAACAAGCCCAAAACTAGGAAAATTCAACTTTGCAGAAAGATGTAGGATATACCTGATTTAAGTGTGATGAGGGTGCAAATAAACTGTACCTGGTAGGTAATTTATATTTTAATGATTATTATAAGATGTATTTATGTGATTATTATTTATACATGGCGTAGTTAGGACTCGGAGGACTCGATTGAATGGAGACCTCGGATTCATGACTTGTGAGTGATTTAGAGGATTAACATGGGTGAGTCATGAACCGCTCAGTACTGTAATGACTTCAGTTTTTTCAGGGTTCAATAAAAGATAATTGGCACTCATCCAAGTGCCAATCATGTCTTGGACACATGTACTTAGTTTATCTATTTGCCTGGTCTGATCAGGTTTAATCAATAAATATAGCTGTGTGTCATCAATGAAAATTAATGCCATGATTTCTAATGATGTTACCTAAAGGGAGCATATATAACATAAACAAAATAGATCCAAGGACTGACCCTTGAGAAATGCCATAACTAACTCTGAAGAATGGCAGTGATTGTTGTCATATAATCCTATAAATATGATTTAAACCAGCAGAGGTCTACCCGTCTAATGTCTATGACCCATTCTAATCTGTGCACTAAGATACTGTGGTCAATGGTGTCAAAGGCTGCACTAAGGTCTAATAACACCAGGACCCATATTAATCCCATGTCAGCGGCTAATAATAAGTCATTAGTAACTTTAACTAACGCCGTTTCAGTGCTATGATGGGCACGAAAGCCAGACTGAAACTGTTCAAATAAACTATTATCCTGCAGGTATTGGCACAGCTGTTTAACTATTACTCGTTCTAAAACCTTTGACAGGAAGGGCAAATTGGATATAGGCCTATAATTGGCTAAAATGTCAGGATCTAGGGTAGGCTTTTTCAGAATTGGTTTAATAACAGCATATTTAAATGACTGTGGCACATATCCAGTAATTAATGAAGTGTTAATTATATTTAGGACAGTGTTAATAATTAGGGGCAGAATCTGTTTAAAGAGTTTAGTTGTAATTGGATCTAAGAGGCAGGTGATGATTTGGAAGACATGATAATAGATATGACATCAGTTTGGTCTACAGTGGTGAAATTATTTAGTGTTACAGAGGGATTTATAAAAAGACCTAGATTTGGGAACACTGCTTTTTCTGATCTAATATTTGGGAGTAGTTGATCTATTTTTATCTCTAATTGAGATTTTATTGTTAAAGAACTGGAGGAAATCATTACAGCTGAGCATGGGTGGGATAGATTATCAACTACCAAAATAGAAAATGTGGAAGATTTGTCGTAGGAACTCTATAATACCCCAGTGATATTAGTCAATGTCTATGCTCCCAATTGGGCCGATGAAAATTTTTTCAAGTCCTTTTTGTCTTCTTTTCAAGATATGCAGTGTCAGTACCTCATTTTGGGAGGTGACTTTAATTGTTGGCTAAATCCTTCTTTAGACCGCTCATCTATGAATACAAAAACTCAAACAAAATCAGTGAAAGTAAGTAAGTAATTTCCAAGAGTTTGCTGTATCTGATGTCTGGAATTTTCTGAATCCAACTGGCTATTATTGGATAACTGACTCCTTTCTCCTGTGCACTCCTGCACCTATAACCCTATATTTCTATCTGATCATGGCCCTGTGACATTAGAACTCAATTGGATAGGACACATAAAGCCATGTCCGTCATGGCGTTTTAACACCTGGCTATTGTCAGATGATGACTTTGTACAACTCATGTCTTCTCAAATTGATGTTTCTTAAGCTAAGTACAAATGAGGACACTTCTTCCTCTACCCTTTGGGAAACATTTAAGGCATATGCCAGGGGTGCTATGATCTCATATGCAAGCTATAACAAAAGGATGACAGAGAAAATGGCGGATCTAATGTCTCAAATCTTACAACTTGACCAAAACGATGCTTCTTCTCCCTCTCCCAATGCATACAAGCAGAGACTGATATTACAAGCTGAGTTTAACAACTTGTCCAGCACTGTTGCAGAGAATTTGCTTTTTAAATGTAGATATGTTTAGTACATGCAGTGTGATAAGTCTAGCAAGGAGATCGAGATCGGCAGGAAATCGAGCGGCTGGTGCTCTGGTGCAGCCAGAACAACTTGGAGCTGAACACGCTCAAGACTGTGGAGATGACGGTGGACTTCAGGAGGCAGCCCCCGCCTCTGCCCCCCCTCACCATCTGCAACAGCCCCGTGTCACCTGTCGAGACCTTCAAGTTCCTGGGAATTACCATCTCTCAGGACCTGAAGTGGGAGAAGAACATCCACTGCATCCTGAAGAAGGCCCAGCAGAGGATGTTCTTCCTGCGACAGCTGAAAAGACATGGCCTGTCGCAGGAGCTGCTCGTCCAGTTCTACACGGCTGTCATGGAGTCTGTCCTGTGCTCCTCCATCACTGTGTGGTTCGGAGCAGCCACACAGCAGGACAGGAACAGACTGCAGCGCACAGTCAGGACGGCAGAAAAAATCACAGGAGCCCCCCTGCCCTCCATCCAGGAACTGTACTCCTCCAGAACCAGGAAGAGGGCAGCCAACATTATTAAAGACTCTGCCCACCCTGGTAACAACCTGTTCTCCCTCCTCCCCTCCGGCAGGCGCTACAGAGCCCTGCGCACCAAAACCACCAGACTTAAAAACAGTTTTTACCCCACTGCCATAACTTTAACTAACAGCTGATACAGTCTTGCACTGCCATACATTCAAGTCCTACATTCACACTGATTTGCACTACCTCATGTACTTTGCACCACTCTTTTTGTATAATGCTATTTATTTTTGTTCTTGTACATACTATTTTATATTTTTATATTTTATATCTCTACTATTCTGAGAGTGACACCACCTGCCGGAATAGAATTCCATGTATGTGCAAATGTATATGGCGAATAAAAACGATTATGATTCTGAAAGCTGTTAGCTCACCAACTGCGCCAAAAATATTCAACTCAACAAATTCTGAAAATAAACACTCACACAAGCATTAGAACCGAACCTAAATTTATAAATAATCAATTCAAAAACTTCTAGTCACTTGTACACATCAGGGCATCAGTTAGTAGAGCGAATCATCCAATGACCAAAAGGTTGGTGGTTCGCGTACCGGCTCTGGCTGTCCACATGACGAAGTGTCCTTGGGCAAGACACTCAACCCTGACTTAGTCTCCCAGTAGGACTGACAGAACCTTAGAAACCTACTGTATGAGCGTGTGTGAATGGATGAATGTGAGGCTAATGTAAAGAGCTGTGAGCACCATGAAGGTGGAACACAACTATAGAAGTGCAGAATATTTACCATTTACACCTCTCATAATCAAAGTGGGCTGTCAGATTTGAATTGATTTTTCAGGAACCTTGACATACCAAGCTTAGATGCAGCCTCAGTGTCAAGCAAGTGCCAACCCATCGCATTAGAGGAGTGCAATGTGCAATGCAGACTGGCCCGGATGGCTACCCCGTAGAATTATATAAAAAACATTCTCAGATCTGTTGATCTGAGAATGTCTCCCCCTTTACTTGAAATCTTTAACGAGTCTTGTGCTCCACTCTACGGCAGACACCTATCTCCTTAATATTAAAAAAGAATAAAGTCCCACTTCTTTGCAGTTCATATAGGCCCATCTCACTGATAAATGTGAACACGAAAGTCTTAGCTAAAGTGTTGGCTATACGTCCAGATTCAGTCTTGCCCTCATTACTATCAAGTGATCAAACAGAGTTTATGAGAAATGGACAATCCTTTAACATTTGACCCTTATTTAATATAATTTATGCCACTCCCTCATCCACTTATTCTGAAGTATATCTTAGTGCACAGATTAGAATGTGATATAGGTATTAGAGGAGCAGCCCTCTGCTGGTTTAAATCATATTTATCTGATCGCTACCAATTTGTTCACATCAACAAACAATCATCGAGTTAATTATGGCGTTCCTCAAGGGTCAGTCCTTGGGCCTATTTTGTTTACACTATATATGCTCCCTTTAGGTAACATCATTACAAATCATGGCATTAATTTTCATTGTTACGCGGATGACACACAGCTATATTTATCGATTAAACCTGATCAGACCAGACAAATAGATAAACTAAGTACATGTGTCCAAGACATGAAGACTTGGATGAGTGACAATTATCTTTTATTGAACCCTGAAAAAACTGAAGTCGTTATAATTGGTCCTAAAAATGCAAGAGACTCCCTACCTGACCACATAGTTACTCTGGACAACTTAAGTGTAACACCCAGTGACACAGTTAAAAATTTAGGAGTTTTATTTGATCCAGATCTTTCATTCAAAATGCATATCAAACAAACTTGCAGAACAGCCTTCTTTCACCTGCGCAACATTAGCCAAAATTAGGAATATTCTGTCTAAAACGACTGCAGAAAAATTAATTCATGCATTTGTTACATCACGATTAGATTATTGTAACTCCTTACTTGTAGCATGTCCTAAATATTCCCTAAAAAGCTTCAACTGGTTCAAAATGCAGCAGCAAGATTATTAACAGGATCACATAGAAGAGAACACATCACCCCTGTGCTCCAAACCCTTCACTGGCTTCCAGTTGAGTCTAGAATTAAAATTAAAATCCTCCTCCTTACATATAAAACCATTAATGGTATGGGCCCCTCTTATCTTAAAGATGATCTGGTTCCGTACCAACCCAATAGAACCCTTCGTTCTCAGAATGCAGGTTTACTGAAAGTTCCTAGGGTTTCTAAAAGTACAGTAGGAGCTAGAGTCTTTAGTTATCAGGCCCCTGTCTTATGGAATCAGCTTCCCTTTAATATTAAAAACGCCGAAACAGTCTCTACATTTAAAATTAGGCTTAAAACATTCCTGTTTGAGAAAGACTATGGTCAGGTTAGTTAAAAATGATGTGACTCATATATCATGTATACATGATGTATGAGTCACAGTTCAGTCTAGGCTGCCCTAGGAGTTAGAATGCTGGGGGAAGTACAGACACTGAGTTCTTTCTTCTCTTTCTCTTCCTCACATCTGTTTCTGTAATTTTTATAACATATCTTTCTTACCAAGTCTGTTCATGACTAGTCACCTGGTGTCCCCTTTCCCCCCTCCCCCCCTGGGGGGAGTGGTGGCTCTCCTGACAGTGTCTGCACGGGAGCCATGGACGACAGGATCTGGAGTATCTCGCCTGTGCTGACTTGTGACCCCGGACCACCGCCCCTGCCTGTCTGGACCAGCCCCCCTTCCTGCATTTATACATGGACGTTCATCTATAGCCTGTCCGTCCATGGGAGTGGATCTCTCCTTCAATGTGGTTCTCCTCAAGATTTCTTCTTTTTCCCACTGGGTTTGGAAGGTTTTTCTTGCCGAGAAGGAGGGTCTAAGGACAGGGGGAGGGTCTAAGGACAGGGGATGCCTGGGACTTTTCATGTATTTCTGTAGTTGATTATGTTTTTGTAAAGCCCTCTGAGACGACTTTGTTGTGATTTAGGGCTTTATAAATAAAATTGAATTGAATTGAATTGAATTGAAGCTTTGGTCTCCTGGAAGCAGAGAAGGCGTTCGATTGTATAGAGTGTGAGTACCTAGTCTGTGCTCTGAGAAAGTTTGGGTTAGGTAAAACATTCATTTCCTGGGTGAGGCTTTTGTAATCCTCTCCTTCTGCCTTTGTCAGAACTAACAATATAAATACAGATTTTTTTAGTCTTTAGCGGGGGTACCAGACAGGGCTGCCCCTGCCTCCTCTACTTTTTGAGCCTCTCTTTATAGCTCTACGTTCCCATTCAAAAATCTCTGGAATCTTCAGGGGTGAAGCTGAACAAAAACTTGCATTGTATGCTGACGACATACTCCTTTTTCTCTCAAATCTCAATTTGTCACTTCCTAACATTTCCACCCTGGAGGCCTTTGGTGTAGTATCAGGCTATAAGGTCAATTATGATAAAAGTTAGCTATTCCCTTTGCATACAACTGGACATAATTTTGCATCACAACAATTACAATTTAAGGTTATTACTACTAAACCAAAACTACTAACCAAAAGGCTGTGTAAGTGACATTCCTGCAGACTGAGAAGCAGCTCATTAAAGACCCCATGTGGAAAGAAGCATACAAGAGCAGGTCCATGAGATGGTGGAGAGAGGGGGATACGATAGACACTTGGAAAGGTGCTGTGTGGTGGGTGAGTCATCTAAGTGCACCAAACCTCCAGTCAGTGACTACTCCGGTAAGCCTCGCTTGGAACAGCAGCCAGGAGTACAGAGGGGTGAGTATAAACATCATCTTACTCAAAGGCTCAGACATTCTTAATCCCATTAGGGCTCAGGTTCTGAGAAAGAAAATGCTCAGCCATTTGAGACATCCCCAAGATGTATCACTCGCTTTGGCTAGAGGAACAAGATGTCCATGTGGTTATTGTGGAGGGTCTCACCAACTGTTGAAATTGATGACTGACTGCTGTTGTGAGAGTGAACATAGGAGACAAACTGGCAGGATGCGCAGGTCGTCATGTGAGAGACCCACTAAGTTGCCCCAGTTGGAGGAGGAAAGAAGAGTCATTGAGTAAGACTCCTACTTTGATGTCCTCCTCACATCCCACAAGGACCCACAGTGTTTAGACAAGATCCTAGAGGAAGTAGAGAAGATACTGAGAGCAGGAGGCTTTTATCTCAAACCCTGGATCCATTGTGGTCACAGTGGGAGGAAGGTGGAGACGGACTCCAAGTCAGTGACTTTGGTGTTGCACAACCAACTAGGGGAGGAAGACAACAAAGCCCTGGGGGTTGGGTACCTTGTGCAAGAGGATAAACTCCTTATAATTGTCTCCATTACCTTCTCCAGACGGAAGCCGAAAATGAAAACAGAGGTTGACCTTACTGAAGACGAGGCAAAAAAACCAAACCCACTGACTAACCATGTTTGACTAAGAAGGGTGCTGGAATATACAATCCAGTCGCCTAGCATCACCCATGAAACAGAAAGGTGTTATCCTTGTGGGAAGGATTGGACTTGGTACCTCCCAAATGGGATGAAAATAATACTTTGGGGGGGGGGTTAAAAATAATAGATTTTTTTTTCTTAAATTTACATACATGAAAAATTTGTTCTTATCTACTGTTTTTTTCTGTGTACTAAGAGTAAACAAATCTAATTTCAATTTCATCATTGCATAAAAGGAAAAAAGAAAAGCAGAGGCACTCTGATATTTTTCAAAAATACTGTCAACAATGTATTTAATGAAACAATGCAAGAGCTAAAAACACATACGCCTACGCGTTGCGGCCAAAGGTCTTCATCAGGACATGCACAGAGACCAAGCATAGGTGAAAGGTTAAATAAGCACCCAAGGCTGTCAAAAGGGGTGGAGTCAGTAATTATACAAGTGGAGCAGACAATTAACTTAAAAAAAAACAAACCAAAAAAACACATATTCAAACCAACCCACTAAAAATATATATAAATATACTATTAACATTTGTAGCAAAACAATTTTTTAATATATATATATATATATATATATATATATATATATATATATATATATATATATATATATATATATATATATATATACATACATAAAATACTTTCCAAAAATAAAAATATTTAAAAAACATTTTAAAATGTAAATTTTTTTTTTAAATATTAAAAAATCTAAAAAATCAAAAATGAAAGACATCAGAAACACACATGACATAATACATAATAAAAAATATATACACATCATAAATAGGGGGGAAAAATCACAGTCTTCATTAAGGCCTGGATAGGAGGGTGCCCTCAGCTTGCAAATCCAAAAGGTCTCTCTCTGAAGAAGGGTCTGAAGGTGGTCTCCACCTCTGAGGGGTTTGGGGACCACTTCTATAAGGAAGCAGAGGGATGTCCAATCTGGTGGTAGTGGGCCGTGTAGGAAATCTTACATTTTTAGTTTCCTCTTACTTGTGTTCGTTGTTGTCGGGAAGAAACCACCAGGATCCAAAAATAAAGTTTCAGAAGTTTTATTACCATTAACCCTAACAAAGAAATCTAGAAAAATTGTGCGACAGATATCTGGGTTTTTCTCTGTTCTGGTCCGGACGAAACCAGGGAGCTACAGAGAGAAAAGACACACGAGAAACACAGAAGTAATATTTTATAGTTGTCTTGATGACATCATCTTCTTCAGGCTGGAGTTGAAGATGTACGCCCTCGTTGCCATAGGATCACAGCTGCACCCAGGATGAGAGAGATGTCCTTCAAACCTGTATACTGGATACTTTGTTCAAAACCAGACAGGAACTTCACCCCCGGTTCAGACCAGTGGTGGGTTAGATAAGAAAGGTGATTTAGGGAAGAAACCCTTGGCGTGTTTAGATAAACAAGCTGATTTAGAGGTGTAAAGGAATGCAAGGTTAGTCATATAAGCACATTGTTAGTTTTGCATGTGTGAGAACATTGTACTTCATTTAATAGTTGTACAAAGAAATGAGTATTTAAGCAAACAATAAAACTTGATTGTGAGTAGAATTAATAAGTGATAAGTGATACAAACATATTTATATATCTTCAGCCGCCATCAGATAAGATGGATTATTGGTGATGATGGCGTACTTATGTTCTGCTCCTCTGTCCTTCAGTCTTCTTTTTGTACAGCCAATATAAAAACAGCCACACTCACACTTCAGTCTGTACACTCCAAAGTTGTATTACAGTTAGCAAACTAATTTACTGTGTACCTTTTCCCTGTAAAAACATCCTCAAAGGTCGAACATCTGACAACATTGTCACAATGCTTACACTTACCACATCTATGGTTACCTTCAAGTTTCTGTAGAAAAATATTTTCCTTGTTTTTTTTCAGGTGACTGTGCACCAGTTTGTCTCTCAATGTTGATGCACGTCTGTAACAAAAGAAGGGGGGATCAGAGAACACAGCTTTCAATGAGGGGTTGCTTTGTAGGATGGCCCAATTACTCTTCATTATTCTCTTAATTTTTATAGCAGTTTTACTGTAGCTGGTGAAAAAAAAGACTCCATGTTTGTTTTCTGGTTTCTGCCTCTTCACCAGTAGGTCATTCCTATTGCATAGGTCAGCCCTCCTTTGTGCTTGTTGAATCAGTTCTGTCTTGTAACCCCTATCCTCAAATCTTTTCATCATCTCCACAGAACAAACTGTGATTGGAGTGGTGATTGTCTTTGATGGTTGCCCTGGACCTGCACCCCTGGGTGAAGATGTCCTGGAGACCGGGCAGTGCGGTACAGGTGATGCGTTCTACACAACGGATGACTCGCTGCAGGGCCTTCCTGTTCTGAGAGTGATGCTGGCAGTGATGCTGGCAGAGAGGACAGACCCCACTGTGGCGGTGTAGAAGGTCTTCAGCAGCTCATCGCTCCTTGCACTTTCTAAGCCTCCTGAGGTGGAATAAGTGCTGCCTCACCTTCTTCACCATGTTGGACGTGTGTGTAGACCAAGAGAGGTTCTCAGAGATGAGTACCCCTAGACACTTATAACTGCTCACCCTCTCCACTGGATTCCCAGTGGATCCTCTGTCGCCCTCTGCTAAAGTCAACCACCACCTCCTTGGTTTTGGTGACGTTCACGTCCAGGTTGTTGTTTTTACACCATGAGGACAGCAGCACCACTTCATCCAGATAGACCATCTCATTGTTGTTATTATTATGATTGATTATTATTATTTGTCATATCTATTGTCTTTGAGTCTTTCTTCTGTCTCTCTGTCTCTGTGTTTCTCTCTCTCTGCTCCACTCTACTCTGATCTGCTTTGTTATCTCTGTTCAACTTTCACCAAGTTCTTTCCCTTCAACTCTGATTGTGGACGCACTTCACCGGTTGAGCTCAGCTGGGCTCATCAGGTGGGGTGTATATAAACCCTCATTCTCTCCTTTGTCCTTTGCCAGAATATCACGATCTAATCCTCTGATTTTACTGCATATTATCCTGTTCCGAGTTCTGTGTACCAGACCCGTTACGCAGGCTCCGTCTCCTGCCTCGGCTCTTTGGTACTGACCCCGGTCTGGATTCCTGTTACGAACCACGCCGCCTGCACCGAGTCTGGACCGCATACGACAACGAACCACGCTGCCAGCCCTGACCTTGGACCGGATCCGACCCCAACCAAGCTTACGCCCACGGACGTGAGAAGGTCTACTGATAGCAGTCTGTATTATTATTATTATTATTATTATTATTATTATTGGAGCAATCAAAATGTTTTTCTTAATGTGTCAGAAGCTTGTCTCTCCAAGTTGGGTGCATTTGGTTGTAAAAGCCAGGGCAGTTTTTTTTAGTCACATGTATAGGCATTTAGTAGGGGTGTGAATGTTTCACTCACACAACCGATTCGAATCTCAATTCAGAGACTCTGATCCGATTT
The DNA here is from genome assembly GCA_020466265.1 of Siphamia tubifer. Classification (NCBI taxonomy): domain Eukaryota; kingdom Metazoa; phylum Chordata; class Actinopteri; order Kurtiformes; family Apogonidae; genus Siphamia; species Siphamia tubifer. The sequence continues at coordinate 275,680 of CM035795.1, forward strand.
CAATTTTAAAAAATAGTAAACTGTTCGGTGAGATTTGATATGATTCAGTACAAGACGATTCCAACCGATCCAGTTCAATTTGTTTCAATAGAAATTGACAATTTAGTTTTTGTTTCTGAGAAGAAAGAGAAACACAAATATAATTTCAAAACCATGTCCTTCTGTTTATTTCTTGTCACAGAGACAATAGAGCAGGAACTACTGAACATAAATTCACACAACATGAACTGAAGTCTATACAATATACTGTACCTGTAGATATTAATGATAATATTCCTGTAGATAAGTGATATTAATGATAATATAATAGTAGATAAGTGATATTAATGATAATATACCTATAGATATACCCCCCCCCTTTTCACCATCCTACACATGGACAGCAGGAGACTGGTACCATTTTTTGGTGAAGGATGTTTCGATTCCAAGGACAGTGTGTTTTTCATGGACATTTAAGTCACCTTGGACCCATATTTGTTATTATTGTGATGCTAATGTTGTCTCAGACTATAATGTTATGTGCCTGGTTATGAGGTAAATTCCACATTTGTGATGCCTATGTAGTTTGGTGGCCTACTTGGATTCCAGAATCAGTAGTGGGAGGTGTTATTTGAATTATAAATGTAAATATTGTAAATGGACTGTATTTACATAGTGACATTGTGACTTTTATTAACCAGTTGATGCCCAAAGCACTTGACAATTCCTCATACATCAGTAGACAGCTGTTGCCAATACACAGATGCTGCTAAGCGCTCCCTACTGCTGACCCTCTGATCGTTGGATGACCTGCTCTACCAACTGAGCCACAGCCATCCATAATAATTATATTATAACAAGAAGCTGAGTTATGTATGTTACGTAATGATGTTTGATCCACATGCACAGTGACATACAGCGCAGCAGGTAAATGCTTTTGTTTTCACTCACATGTGCAGAGTTTTGGTCAGGACTGGGATGCCCTGTCAGTTTACACTCTACTGTTTACCTTCTATTTTCCATTGTGTGATTACTAGTCGCCATACAAAGAGTATAGCTGTAGCCAACGGGCTAACGTGGATGTTAGCGGATGTCGTGTATGTTTCCACAATAAAAGTTGAGAAGAAAGTCGAGTTCTTTCTACCTAACAACCCTTCAAGAGGGTGTGTAGCTAAGCAGTCGAGGCCTTCTACTTTTTCCTTTTTTTCAAACTAAACAGATGTGACAATATGAAAAATATGTCATATTCTGTATCTTTAAACTTTCGGTTTCCTCTTTGTCTGTGTGTTTTTCTCTGGCTTTGTGTCTCTGCTCTGTCTTCACTTTCACCCTGTTCTGTCTCTCTGGATAATCAGAAGATGCGACTCACCTGACGAGCTCATCAGGTGAGGTGTATATAAGGTCTCATTCAGACCTGAGTCACTTGCCGGATTATCATGATCCAGTCCTCTGATTTCCCCCATACTTTCTGATCCGTGTTCCGTGTACCAGACCTGTTTCCGCCCGACCTTTGTCTCCTGCCTGTGTTCCGATCTGTTTCTGCCTGACTTCGTCTCCTGCCTTGGTATTTTGCCTGACTCTGTTGGTACTGAACCTGGACCGGATCCCGCTACACTCCTCGCAACCTGCCCTGACCTTGGACCGCACACCGACCTCGATACCTGCTGCTTGCCCTGACGCCGGAACGGACACCGACATCAACACCTGCCGCCAGCCCCGACCTTAGACCGGAACCGACTTGGATCCAGCTTCGTCCTCGGACGAGAGGAGGTCTGCTGACCACAGTCTGTATTATTCCTTCAGAACTCTGAAAGACTTTAAAGGGGACTTACCCTTCATCTGCTGGATTGTTTATTAGGACAGACTGTTATTAATAAACTGCTTGGACTTTTATAAGTGTCTCTTGTTCTGCACTTGGGTTCCCTGCGGCCCGTTACAAAATAAATCACTTCAAAGGAAAACTCCCCGGGTAAATATTGTGACTCTATATATCATCATTATCACTTTCATAATTTATACTTTTTATCTCACAATTCTGCTGTTTTTCAAATCTGATCAAAATGATGACTTTACCTCAATTGACTTTTTTTTTTTTTCCCTCCAGTTTTCCTAAATTTTCTGTCCATACCCACAAAACTGAATAACTGTGACCTGGTCAAACACATCATCTACACAGTAACTGACTTTTAAAGGCTTTGTTTTTGATTTATGATTATTTCATCCATACCAAAAATGCAGTTTTACTTTAGTACAAATGAGAAGTTGTACTTTTTTACTTTTACTTCAGTAAAAGAGTTGAATTGGTACTTTTACCTGAGTATTTTTTCACACCAGTAGCTGCACTTCTATTTAAGTACAGAATGCAAATACTTTTACTCTGCTCTTCCAGTACAGATGTACAATGGTACCATCATGTTGTGGATTGAGAGGCCATGTTTGCCTCAGATGATTAACTTTATATCTCAGTTTTAGAGGCCTGTGATCATGCCGGCATGATCAGATCATGTGACATCTTTAAAGCACCGTAACAAAAAACCCTGTTACATGGAGCACTTTACTCAAGAGTACGGGTTTGAAACTCTCTCCCAGTTTTTAGTTGGCATCGATAGATACGAAAAACTGCAGATATAACTATATGTATTTCTGGTTTCAGGGTAACAAGACCCATGCCATCCCGGACTATGAGGGTATTTTTACCCCGCCCCCTAAAGGGGAGAGGGGTATTGTGTTTGAGTTTGTTTGTCAGCAGGTTTACACAAAAACTACTGGATCAATTTCCATGGAATTTTCTGGAAAGGTGCGAGGTGATCCAGAATAGACAGTTGTCATAATCCGGACTCATGGTGTGATGTTTTGTCTTATTTTTTGTGTCTTTGTGTATTTTTTGTCATTGTTAGTGTTTGGGCGTTTATTTTTGGGATCTATGTTTCGTGTTCACACTTTCGCTCTTTGCTTCCTGTGTTTTCCCCACCCCTCGTTAATATCTCCTTGATGTGTTCCACCTTTCTTTACCCTTTTTTTGGTCCAGTGCAAATTCGTCCACCCTGGTAGCGACTTCTGAGCAAGAGTCTATTGTGTTTTTCAGTGTTCAACTCGGTTTGGTATTCTGGTTTCTTTCTGTCTTGCCTGGATTTGTGTTTGTGATCTGTATTCTGTTCCCGACCATGAGCCTGCTTTTCCCTTGCTTGTGCTTCATCGTCTCTCGGACCCTGAACCTGACCTTCTTTCTGGACCCCTGATACAAACATTCAGAGCAAACGGACCCAAATGCAGTACTCAGAGACAAGGAATCAGATTTGTAGTATTTATTAATACAATTAAACATGTATTCTCCTCCACTACGGTGATTTCCTGGGGCTTAGAGTCACAGTTGCCATCGGTAACTACAGGGAAAGGGAAGGAAACAGTGGTCACCAAAGAGGGTCGGTACACACGGTCCAGATATTGGTTAAGGGCTAATCCAACAGACGTTACCATAAAGCAGGAAGAGGTCGAGCCAGGAATCAGATGTCCGATAAGGTACCAGGAAGGAACAGGCAGAATTGGGGTCAAAATCAGGCTAAAGGTCAAACACTGGGGAAAAAAACATGCCAGAACAAGAGGACAAGACAAAAAAACAAAAACGCATCAAAAGCCAGAGATCTAAAACAAGGTTCTAAGTGCTGTACAGACCAGCAGGGTCCACACTTATAAAGGAGAAGGAACAGGTGAAAACAATCACCGATTAACTAGGAGGGGAAAAACACCAGTAACAGGAAGCAAAACCAGACAAGGTGAACACAGACCAACATAACAAAATAAAAGCCCGGACACTAACAATGGAGACTAAACACTGGATACTGGATTCATAATAACCCCGGTAGGATTTTTGAATTTTCCTGGATACGAGGTGTTTTTGACCCATGGCGGCCTGACCCTGATCTCTCTACCTCCGTCCTCAGTAAAAGAGGTTCTCTGTCTTCCTGGTCACTTGTGGAGCCTAACTGAGGAACCACCCGCTCAATATATTTGCATTGGAACAAAATCTGTAAATGCAGTCCTGAATTTGGACCCATCACTGGTACTGAGATTGTAACATAAGTCTGACTATTTTCTCATAATTGGGATTTTTTATCACACAATTATAAAAAAAATAAATAAATAAAAATCTCCCAGTTGTGACTTTTGAATTTTTCCTGAATGTCCTGTCCATACCCACTAAACTGAGTACCATGACTGAATAAAACACATCACCTACAAAATAACTGATGAGGCTTTTGTTGGACATTTTGGAATTTTTTTTGGTTTTATTTCAAATTATTTCATCCACAGCAAAAGAATAAAAAGTAATTTTACTTTTCACTGTTGGTGAACTGTTTTATCTCATGTTTTCTTTTTTGTATTCAAAATTTCCACAAAATATACATGAAGAAAAAAAATGTGGAGAAAAAAAATATACAAAATGATAAAATCCACTAAAATTCACACAAATATATTTTTTTGACATTTTCCAAACATATTCCAAACTTATTTTAAAGAAAAAAAAAACACTCAAACACCACTTTAGTTAATTGGGCTTTAAGAGCTGGAGGTACAGAGGGTTCTGAACAGAACACCCACTTAACATCTGGATGTTTACCGGAAGAAAAATTATGGCATCTACTTCATGTTTTGCTTTCGTTTCAGCGATCAATTAATGTAAACAAGCCCAGTGTGTCCTATGTGTGCAGTGTCACCTCTGGCTGTCTGTCTGTGGTCTTCCTGTCTGTCCTTGGTCTTTCTGCCTGTCTGTAGTCTTTCTGCCTGTCTGTGGTCTTTCTGCCTGTCTGTGGTCTTCCTGCCTGTCTGTGGTCTTTCTGCCTGTCTGTGGTCTTTCTGCCTGTCTGTAGTCTTTCTGCCTGTCTGTGGTCTTTCTGCCTGTCTGTGGTCTTCCTGTCTGTCTGTAGTCTTCCTGTCGGTCTGTGGTCTTCCTGCCTGTCTGTGGTCTTTCTGCCTGTCTGTAGTCTTTCTGCCTGTCTGTAGTCTTTCTGCCTGTCTGTGGTCTTTCTGCCTGTCTGTAGTCTTCCTGTCGGTCTGTGGTCTTCTTGTCTGTCTGTAGTCTTTCTGCCTGTCTGTGGTCTTTCTGCCTGTCTGTAGTCTTCCTGTCTGTCTGTAGTCTTCCTGTCTGTCTGTAGTCTTTCTGCCTGTCTGTAGTCTTCCTGCCTGTCTGTGGTCTTCCTGTCTGTCTGTGGTCTTCCTGTCTGTCTGTGGTCTTCCTGTCTGTCTGTAGTCTTTCTGCCTGTCTGTGGTCTTTCTGCCTGTCTGTAGTCTTCCTGCCTGTCTGTAGTCTTTCTGCCTGTCTGTAGTCTTTCTGCCTGTCTGTAGTCTTCCTGCCTGTCTGTGGTCTTCCTGTCTGTCTGTGGTCTTCCTGTCTGTCTGTGGTCTTCCTGTCTGTCTGAGGTCTGTTACTCTGTCTTTCCCTGTCTGTCCGTCTCTCTGCCTTTTTGTCTGCCTATGTGCCTGTCTGTCTGCCTGTCCACCTGTGTGTCTCATGGCAGCAGTCTGTCCTCCAGCAGCAGCAGAACACTGGGCATGCTTCCAACCAGCCAGGGCGCCAGTTGGACAGCCCATCAGTAGCATTAAAGACATGTTATCCACCCCAGTGTATCCGTCTGGCTTACAGCCCTGATCTCCTGTCCCAACCCCCCCAGCTCCCCCCTACTCAAACAGCGGCCCTGGGTAACATGTGGAGTCCTCTTCTTGCTTCATCAGCATGGCAGCCAGGCGTCCAGCCTCCTGTTTTAGGTCTCTTAAAACACATACACAAATAAATGAGGAGGGTGCTAGAAATAACTACTTTCTCATCTCCAGCCAAGCTGCCCTGCCACTCGGGTCATTGTTTTTAAAGGGACACAGGACAGACGGAACAAGCCACAGCTGACCTCGGCTCTTTTTTCTGTTCCTTTCAAGAATACAAAGTCAGCAATGCTCATTTCACCCTTGTGTCGTATAAAATAGATGAAGGCTTAAGCAGCTTAAAAGGGCTGTTTGTTTCCATCTATACTTAGCCAGATTCTGGACTTTGTGCTAAAAATAATGCCGCCTATTTTAATTTATAATACGGAATTCTTATCAAGTGTTGTCCTCATTCTATCTGTGTTAATATAATGCTAAGGCTTCGAGGGTCTGCTGTTTAAATGGTTTGGCTTTAAGAATCTATTGGAGGGTCAGTGTCACTGTTACCAACCTTGGGTACAGAAGTAGTGTCTTTTGTGTAAGCCAATGTTCATCTGTCCCTGTAAGAAGGTTGTGGCTTAATTTTTTTTTTTACAGAACTTAACTAGATTTCAGAAGGATTTTTCACCTTTGGGAGATACTTCTGGACCAGTGATGCACAGGCTGACCAATCAATGCTGTAAAAATGTTATTATGTGTACAAACTGTTACTAGCACACCATTAATTCACATCATCTGAAACCGCTTTATCCTCACCAGCATCACGAGGGTCACAGGGGTCTAATCCAGCTCCAGCAGGTGAAGGCGGGGTCAGAGGTCACCCTCTATTTCATTTCAAGACTGAACAAACAATCACTGTCACATTCACACCGATGGGTGATTTAGATTAGCCAGTTAACCGGTTAACCAGCTAAGTAGTTAACCAGTTAACCTATCAGGGCATGTGTTTGGATGGTGGGAAACTCCACACAGAAAGGTCTGGTGTGGGATTTGAACCAACAACCTTCTGTCTGTGAGGCACCAGTGTTAACTACTGTGCTGTGCTAACAACTCTTCATATTATGTGTAAAAAGGGGGGGGGGGGTTAACCTCTTCCACCTTGACCATATTTTCAGGGAAAATGCCTAAAAAAACATCCTCAAAATAAATGAATTACTCCACAATCCTGAGGTTCATTTGGATGTTCTTTGTGTCTATGGACATCTACAGACTTCACAGAATCTATTCTAATATTGTAGCTATTACTATGACTGAATAAACTGGAATAAACTAAAAAAGAAATTAGATTTTTGTTCATCCTCGCAGTGTTTTGACAAAGAACAACACCCTACTAACAATGATTCCATGAAGATAGAGGTTATTGAACACCTGCAGCAACTCCTTGACAACACATGTACAAACGTTGATAGAATTGACCAAGAGCAATCCTTCCAGAAAGGATAACACCAGGCGGACAGTCTATTTGGCACAGTTTGGCACACTTTTGTGTGATGTGATACTGATGTGTAGAAATAACAATAAAAGGGAAATGAGATGAGAAATTACAACTTTATAGTAAACGAGGTGTAATATATGAGTGTATTACAAAATTATTAATATAATATAATATTATTAATATTAGTAGTATCAGTAGTAGTAGTAGTAGTAGTAGTAGTAGTAGTATAATTAGCTTGATAAAAAGAAATAACCAAAAAACTCAAACTTACTCGTGTGGATGTCCCTCTGAAACAACAACCTTCACTGTTGTCAGTCAGATCTACCAGATCATTCCACCAGTCTTTAAATTTCAGCTGATCTCCATCATGTATCTGTCTGTGCTGTTGTTTACATGCTACCACGGCTAAACGCTAACACTAATAGCACTTGACAAAACTTCCCTAACAGTCAGGAACATTTACTAAAACACGCCATCACTCACTGCTACTCACTAACACGCTCTAAAATGACTTAAAACTAAGAACAAAGTCAGTAAATATTACCAAAACGAGCAGAAACGAACTGTAAACATTCCTCTGTGTGGTGCTTTGCTACCACGCTGTGTGGAAAAGTTCACCTCTGAACCCTTTTATACAGGCTGTTCACACCTTGTGGGTAATGAAGTTCATTAAATGCTGGGTGTTAATGGCTTCAGGAGGATCTCCTCTTTGAAAAGACTACAAACATGGCTGCCTTACGGCGGAATGGATGAAGATGAATTAATTATTTATTTATGAATTAATTGCTGATATCAGGGATTAAAAATAGCTTATATAAAAACACTGTAGTTATTACTGTGACTGACTAAACTAGAATAAACTAAAACACCCTGCTAACAATGATTCCATGAATATAGACACTATTGATCACCTTCAGCAACTCCTTGACAACACAGGTACAAAAGTTGATAGAATTAGAGCAAAGGACAAAGCCTCCAGAAAGGTTTAAGTCCAGATAACACCAGGCGGACACTGCATTTGGAACAGTTTGGCACAAAAGTGCTAAAAAAGTGTGCCAAACTGTTCCAAATAGATTATTTTACACTTCCAATAAAAACTGTCTGGAAAATACAATTATTACTGTCTACTGGAGCTTTTATTCTGAAGTCTAATACTGTCTACTGGAGCTTTTATTCTGAAGTCTACTACTGTCTACTGGAGCTTTTATTCTGAAGTCTATTACTGTCTACTGGAGCTTTTATTCTGAAGTCTATTACTGTCTACTGGAGCTTTTATTCTGAAGTCTACTACTGTCTACTGGAGCTTTTATTCTGAAGTCTATTACTGTCTACTGGAGCTTTTATTCTGAAGTCTAATACTGTCTACTGGAGCTTTTATTCTGAAGTCTATTACTGTCTACTGGAGCTTTTATTCTGAAGTCTATTACTGTCTACTGGAGCTTTTATTCTGAAGTCTATTACTGTCTACTGGAGCTTTTATTCTGAAGTCTATTACTGTCTACTGGAGCTTTTATTCTGAAGTCTATTACTGTCTACTGGAGCTTTTATTCTGAAGTCTATTACTGTCTACTGGAGCTTTTATTCTGAAGTCTATTACTGTCTACTGGAGCTTTTATTCTGAAGTCTACTACTGTCTACTGGAGCTTTTATTCTGAAGTCTATTACTGTCTACTGGAGCTTTTATTCTGAAGTCTAATACTGTCTACTGGAGCTTTTATTCTGAAGTCTATTACTGTCTACTGGAGCTTTTATTCTGAAGTCTATTACTGTCTACTGGAGCTTTTATTCTGAAGTCTATTACTGTCTACTGGAGCTTTTATTCTGAAGTCTATTACTGTCTACTGGAGCTTTTATTCTGAAGTCTATTACTGTCTACTGGAGCTTTTATTCTGAAGTCTATTACTGTCTACTGGAGCTTTTATTCTGAAGTCTATTACTGTCTACTGGAGCTTTTATTCGGACTTCTTTTGAGTCCATATCCACAGCTGTTGTCAGTCAGATGTTTAACTGATCAGCTGATCCCCATCATGTCTCTGCGGTTGTTTACATGCTAGCACGGCTAATCGCTAACACTAATAGCACTTCACAAAGCTTACCAGAGTCAGTATCATTCACTAAAATACACTGTCACTCACTAAAACTATCTAAAATGACTTAAAACTAAGAACAAACTCGGTAAATATGACTAAAACCAACAGACTGAACTAACACTCTCTGCTCTGCTCCAGCCGTGTGTTCCGGATGCGCAAAGAGGTGACCTTTCACCCCTAGATGTTTGCTTTTCACACCTAGAGGGTAATGTAGTTCATGGAATGTGAGGTGTCAATGGATTCAGGAGAATGTCTTCTTTCAAACGCCTACAAACATGGCTGCCTTACCGCTCAGTAGAAAAAGATATGGATAAATTAATCGCACATATCTGCGATTAAAAATAGCTTATATTTCAATTCAATTCAATTTTATTTATAAAGCCCTAAATCACAACAAAGTCGTCTCACAGGGTTTTACAAAAACACAATCAACTACAGAAATACATGAAAAGTACCAGGCATCCCCTGTCCTTAGACCGTCCCCCTGTCCTTAGACCGTCCCCCTGTCCTTAGACCCTCCCCCTGTCCTTAGACCCTCCCCCTGTCCTTAGACCCTCCTTCTGTCCTTAGACCCTCCCCCTGTCCTTAGACCCTCCCCCTGTCCTTAGACCCTCCTTCTGTCCTTAGACCATCCTTCTGTCCTTAGACCCTCCCCATGTCCTTAGACCCTCCCCCTGTCCTTAGACCCTCCCCCTGTCCTTAGACCCTCCTTCTGTCCTTAGACCCTCCCCCTGTCCTTAGACCCTCCCCCTGTCCTTAGACCCTCCTTCTCAGCAGAAAAACCTTCCAAACCCAGTGGGAAAAAGAAGAAATCTCGAGGAGAACCACATTGAAGGACAGATCCACTCCCGTGGACGGACAGACTATAGATGAACCTCCATGTATAGATGCAGGAAGGGGGGCTGGTCCAGACAGGCAGGGGCAGTGGTCCGGGGTCACAGGTCGGCACAGGCGAGAAACTGCAGATCCTGTCGTCCATGGCTCCCACGCAGACACTGTCAGGAGAGCCACCACTCCCCCCAGGGGGGGAGGGGGGAAAGGGGACACCAGGTGACTAGTCATGAACATTTCACCACACACACATTAAAAATCATGCTCAAAGGTGAGTTTTATCACTACATACACTTTATATGTACTTTTATTAACATTAGGGTCTTAATTTTGAGCAAAAGTTGAAACAAATACCCATTGTCCAGATTTATTATATTTTTAGAATTGATGAAAATTGTCACGGTTGGACTATCAACTTCAGTATGAGCTAGCTACTGGAAAGAATGATAAAGAATTGAGCTACCTAAGGGCATTGGCACTAAATCTACCTGATGTGAATAAACACAACCTTTAAAAACTACACTGCCATTTACTCCTTCCACCATGTGTGCTGACGCAGGCGACGTTCCATTAGAATAACGAATTTGCCCGGTCAGTTTTTGGCAACCTTTTTTTTTTTTTTTTTTTGTGATCAATTTTTTGGTTTATTTTTTCAATCATTTTTTTTTTTACATATTGGAGGGAAAGCATTTTCACAATCACAAGTGGCTCATAGAGCCTAACTGGTTGCAACATCATTGAGAATATAACAAAAACATTGGTACCAACATACTTATTCTGATACTCGCTTCCCCCCTGCTCTCTATATCCCCCCATTCGCCCCCATCCCACCATCCCATCCCTCGAAGTTCCCCTTCCAACACCCCCCCACCCCCAAATGAATAGCTCAAGCTATTGAGCAAAATAAGACAAAACAAACCACATACACAAACCAGACAAACAAATAAATCCAACAACACACACACACACACTCACAGACACACCACCCCTTGTCTCCCAGGCACCTCCCATCATTTGTCACCACAAAGGAGAAAATTCATACGTTTCACAACATTTCATTTAATTTCTCTAATAGCTTAGACCAGCAATCAATATTAGCCATTTTAGCATGATGTAGGCATGCTGAGGAGAGTTCTAGCTGAGCAATATCCTGGTAGGAATAAAGCCATTCCCTCACTGACAGTGTGTGCGGAGGTTTCCAACGACAAGCGATCATCCTTTTGGCAGCGGTCAAACCAGCTAAAAAGATACGCTTAGTCTTTATAGTTAACTTTAAGGATGATGTGTCGTTAAGTAATAGCAAACACTGAGAATGGGGGATGGGTCGTTCAATAAGGCTAGACATGATAGATGAAACATTATGCCAGAAACTACTGACCTCTGGGCACTGCCATACCGTGTGATAAAAAGTAGCAATGGTACTGTCTGGGCAGAAATCACAGTATGGATTATCTCTAAATTTCATTTGTTGTAGTCTTCTCGGAGTTAAGTAAGCCCTGTGTATTAGTCTGTAGTGTATCATTTGGTGATCAGGGTTCCTAGAAGATAAAGATACGTTTCGCCAGACAGTATGCCAATCTAAGTCCAGAGGGGTATTAATATCCCGCTTCCAGAGTCTATTAAGTGGTAAGGGTTTGTATGAAGCTTTAGTAATGAATTTATATACGTCTGAGACAATGCCATTGACTCTACCCTTAGTATCAAAAACAGCATGTAAAGGATGATTCGCCAGCTCAGTGCCCCAGGGGACACCCTGAGCACGCATTGCTGTACGTAGCTGTAGATAGAAATAAAAAGAGCCTGGTAAGTTGTATGACCTCTCCAAGTCATGGAATGCACGAAGACCCTGTTCCCCTATGATATCTTTAAGGACACTGACCCCTCTATTGCTCCACTGAGGGAACATAATTGGTTTCTTGTCAATAAGGAGAAAATAATTGTTAAAAATCGGGGATTGAGCAAAAAATTTATTATGGATTTTGGCAAATCGGTGGACTTTATGCCATACCATGAAAAAATGTGAAATTATTGGCCCAAAATCCCGTTTAACTACACTATGGGGGATGTTGGAGTATACTACGCTGGAAAGAGAGTGTGGATGTATCAAGCGTTCTTCAATAGGCCGCCAAGAGACCGAAATCTCTGGATTCAGCCATGTGACGAGTGGTCTGAGAGCAAAGCTCCAGGAATACCATTCAAAATTGGGCAAGTTAACACCTCCTGCTGATCTATGCCTTTGCAATGTGGATGCTTTGATTCTAGGTTTTTTTCTATTCCATATGTAAGAGCTAATGATTGATTGTAGTCTCTTCCAGTAACCTCCTGGTGGAGCTAGAGGTATCATAGTACTCACAAAATTAATACGCGGCAGTATATTCATCTTTATAACTGACAGTCTAGTCTGGAATGAAGAGGGGAACATGCCCCATCTATTCAGGTCACCCTCCACACTTTTGAGAACTTTATTATAATTTTCAGTAGTTATTGGGTTGAGGGACGAGTGAATAGACACTCCTAAATATTTAAAACTACTAACCACTGGAATATTGAGAACCGGTGTTTGGTCATCCAGCCCCCCCACTAACATTAAGGCAGACTTGGTCCAGTTGATTTTGTAACCCGAAATATTGCTGAAGTTCTCAAATATTTTAAGAAGATGTGGCAGGGATTTGGAGGGGTTTTTTGTAAAAATTAGAATATCATCTGCATACAGAGAAATGTAATGTGGTGTATCATAGATGATTATTGGTTCTAGAGCCTCTGCCTGACGTATCATCTGGGCAACAGGTTCCAGAGACAGGGAAAATAAGAGTGGGGAAAGAGGGCATCCCTGACGGGATGATCTTGTAACTGGGAACCTGACTGAGCAGTTATTGCCTGTTATAACAACTGCAGATGGGTTAGCATACAGTAACTTAATCATGGAAATAAGACTGTCACTAAATCCCATGAATTGAAGTACAGACCATAAATAACACCATTCCAGTCGATCAAAGGCCTTTTCTGAGTCTAGCGAGAGAATGGCACTTTGATCTTTTGAACTAGATGCAGCGTCTATAACATGAAGCAAGCGACGGACATTATCGGATGCTAGCCTTGATTTAATAAACCCAGTTTGGTCATGGTGAACCAAATGGGGCATATAACGTTCTAAGCGTGTAGCTAAGACCTTAGCATACAGCTTAACTTCACAGTTCAGGAGACTTAGAGGCCTATATGAAGAACAATCATCAGGTGGCTTGTCCTTCTTAAGTAGTAGAGATATTATGGCAATGTTGGAACTGTCAGAGAAAGAGCCTATATTAATTGAGAAATTAAGCATATTAAGCAACAGAGGGCCAAGCTGAGACCAAAAGGCCTCAAGCAATTCTGGCGGTATTCCGTCCAGGCCGGGGGATCTACCTTTATTCATTGCTTTAATAGCAGACCTCAGTTCCTCCAAGCTGATAGGTGCCTCTAAGGAACTGATGGCTTGAGATGGCAATTTAGATAGTTGTAGTGATTGGAGAAATTCATAGCATGCCTTATTGTCAGGAGGCACCTCAGAGGTATATAGGTTTTGATAGAATGATTTAAAGGTACTATTAATGCATTCTGGATCAGATGTTATTTCCCCCCCTTCAGTCCTTATAGCTGAGATATTTGCTAGATCATCATTTTTCCTTAGTTTATGGGCGAGGAAGCGGCTAGGACGAGCGCTGTTGTAATAATAATTTTGCCTAGTGCGATGAATGGAGAATTCTGCCTCCTTTCTCAACATACTATTAAGTTCCTCAAGTAGTTTCCGTCGCTTGCTTATATTTTCTGAAGAGGTGTCATTTAGCATTACTCTTTCGAGAGCTGCAATTTCAGATTCCAGACAGTTTATACGATGTTTTTTGGATTTGTTAAGATTAGATGCAAAAGATATGGTTTTATTTCTAATGCACCCTTTAACCGCATCCCATAGCACACGAGGATCATCAACTGATGGACTGTTTATTTCAGTAAATTCATCCAACTCTGCCTTCAGCTCACCTAGAAATGTGTCATTCTGGAGCAAGGATGAATTAAAGCGCCAACGAACTGCCCTAGGTTGACCAGCTCTTAATGAGAAATGACACAAAACAGCTCTATGATCAGATAGCGCTATTGGGGTCATTTCTGTACTACGTATATCACTAAAAAGAGTTTTAGATGCAAAAATGTAATCTATTCTTGAAAATGATTTATGACGCGCAGAAAAAAAAGAGAATTCTCTTGATGAGGGGTTCATCATTCGCCATATGTCAATCACTCCAAAGTCATTAGACAGTTTCTGAAGTGCAATAGATGCTAATCGCTGATCCCTGCTTTCTGTTACCCCTGATCTGTCGATATCATGAAGCCATACAGCATTAAAGTCGCCCCCTATTAGAAGCTGGTATTCAGGGAGGTCTGTTAATATGGCAACCAATGAATTATAGAAATCTTGGTCAAAGCTATTTGGAGCATAAACACACATCAATGCGATTTTTATGCCATTAAAAACTATTTTGCAAAAAGTAATTCGACCATCGTCAGACCCTCCTGTGCCCAGGATAGTGTAATTTAAGTTGCATTTTGCAGCTATTAGGACACCTTTGCTTTTCTTGGTATAACATGACGAAGTGACCACATGAAAGTACTTATTCTTAAATCTATGTACATCAGCTTCAAGCAGATGGGACTCTTGAATAAAAGCAAAGTGGATATTCTTTCTATGCAGAAACTTCAGAGTGCTACTGCGCTTTTGGGGAGAATTAAGTCCTCGTGCATTCCATGACATTATATTGATATTACTCATTTTTATTTAAGTTACAGTTTGGCATATAGATAAAGAGGCCAAAACAAAAGCAATAGGCTATGGTGGGGATAATGCCTGGGTTGGTTCTCACCCCCTCCCTCCTCCCCCTCCCCCATGCACACACACACATACACTCACACTCACACACATAACACATAAAAAATAATAACATTAATACTAATAACAATGCAAAAAACATCAGCACCATACAAAAAACATGCTCAATCTTGACCATCATAAGTCTACTCAAAAAAGGGAGAAGACTACCCACCCTCCCAAAAAATATACCAGTCTTCATGGGATAACAGCCATAGCCCCTCCACCCTCCAACAAAATAATTAATGCTGCAAGTCAGTAGACCATTCTTAATTGTCCTGGAGCTTTTCAATCAGAAACATCGGATTGTGTGCTGTCCTTTAAGTTTCTTAACCTAAGAATGCTTAGGCTACTGTTGGTAAACTGCAGTCCATAGAACGTAGCCTACTGTCATAGTGAAAAAAAAAAAAAAAAAAAAAAAAAAAGGCAACTCAGACGACAGCGCGCTAACTAGGCTGCATTGTAACAATCTTGATAGGCTAAAAAAAAAAGAACAACAGAGAAAGAGAGAGAGAAAAAATATCGCTGTCCAAGCCACAATAATTCTTACGGACTTCAGTTCAGTGCAGCTACTCAGATCAGTCTTACCCTTCGATGCTTCCCCACCAACCAAAACTTAATCGATCTTCAGAGAGGCAACAAACTGTTCGGCCTCGCTCAGCTCCGGAAAGATGTGAGTGTCTTCCCCCCGCGAGAGCTTAATTGTAGCCGGGTAGAGAAGGAAGGCCTGGAATCCATGTGAGCGAGCCTCGTACATAAGCTTGTAACACGGTTTCCGACGTTTCGTTGTAGCCTCGCTGTAGTCTGCGGTGGCAACCTTAACGTGTGGTGCTCGCAACCTCATTTTTGTAATATTGTGCTATTTAACTAGCAGACTGACACTCACAGAACAGCCATAACTTGACAAATGAAAAAACAATGTGACAGACATACAGTCAGAACATGAACTTCAGGGTTGTTATGTCCTAATTTATTTAATTGTGGACAATTATTGGCTGTTTTGTTGTGTACAATAGTCTACACATTAGTTTCTTTTCAGGTCGCTGATTGGTTTCCGCCGCAGCGACTATATAAACTGGACCTGCGGGTCTAGAGGGAGGACGCCTTTCCTGAGAGTGCCTCACTTCCACCTGGGACGCCGGTTCTGGAGCGCGCACGCCTGCGCGCACTCGGGCGAAGCTGTTTCCGGCTGCGAGATGCCGGTTGGCCGATGACCTTCTGCTTCTTAGTGGTTTTTTTCGTATTATTTGGCCCGGTGTGTTTGGACGTCCTGTTTTCATTTAATTTAATTTAAAGGGTTTAGTTTGCGGGCTGTGATCATAGGACAGGGGTAGTGGTAGGTGAGCAGGTTCTACGGCCTTGTATAGGGTTGGTTTGCTCCATCTACCGTCTTTTTGTTTATTTGGCCAACTCACCTGGGTCCGACTTTCTTTTGTACTTTTGGGGATTGGTTTTTTTTGGGCACGGGACCGTGGGGGTTTTACCTTCAATAACTTTGCGTAATAAAATTGTGTGGCAAATTTGAACCTCTGGTCTCCTGTGCTCTCTCTCTCAAATATGTGGCAACCTCTGGGTCATAACAAGGGTGTTTATAAGTATTTGTGTGTATTGTATTTTTGTTATTATTATTATTATTATTATTTGAGTTTATATTATTATCACCCCTCTTTGTTCTGTCCTCAGGTTTAATTGTACTTTTTATTGTGTGGAGTTAAATTCATGTTGAGTAATATTCAGTTTACAGTAAAAGAAAGTATCGATATTCTTTTGTCAGAAGAGCAAACTTTTATTTTGGTATTTGTTTACATAAGATGTCATATCCTGTCAGCCATCTTGGACAGTTAGATGCGTGTTGTACTGTAGTGACAGTTTTGTTCCCACCATGTTTTCGGCACTCTTAGGGCAGCAATGTCTGTTTGCATTTATGATTTGGACCATCTGACAGATACATTGGCTTTGACTTACACCACTATAAAGACACTGATGTATGAACATGAAATTGACAAAAACAGGATAATAGACTGGACACCATACTAGCTGTCAGTGGCTAGCCTGGCTACACAGCAGCTATTCCGTATTGCTAGTGGTAACCTAGCAACAGTCGAAACCCTATTCCAGACTTCCTGTGTTTTTCATTTTTTTTCTCTCCCCTGGTCTGACTGAAAGTCAAGATGCCACCAAAAGTGAAACCAACAATTTCAGAGGAAGAAGTAGAAGACAGAAGAAATATCAAACATCTCCAAACAACAAAAAGTGATTATAAATCTGATGGAAGAAATAAAGGAATTAAAAAGACAGAATGTTGGACATGTGGCAGATTTGGAACAGTACTCTAGGATGAACAACCTGATCATCAGCGGCCTGGACACAAATCCCCGATCATATGCCAGGGCCGTAGTGAGAGAGGGAGGGGTTACAGAAGACGATCAGGACTCTCTGGAGCAGCAGGTGATTGGATTCCTGGACAACAAGGCGATAAAACTCACCTGTCACTTCCTTCCCCAAAGAGACAAAAATGTTAAACCAACCATAATTATGAGACTATTGACTTTTAAAATTTGACAGACGATACAATACACATAAAAAACTGCATTTGTTAACAGTACATATGTCAGGATCGGGGTGAGGTGAAGGAGGACTCCATTACACAGTACTGAAGGGAAAAATAATTTAATAACAAAACTAAGAAACATAAAGACAAGACAGACAAAACCTGGGAACAAACGACCAGAGTCCATGGTGATGATGAATGTCTGGGTTATGGTGATTGAGGCAATGGTGAAAGTTGTCCGGGTTATGGAGGTGACAATACTGAATGGTCCCGCACTGGCAACTGCAAGCCTTACTGCTTTTATAGCCACAGATGAGGAACGGCTGCAGCTGCGCAGTGCGGGACCAGGTGAGTGTGGAGAGCACTGGGGAAAAAGTCACTGGAGCAGAGGTCATGACAACATATAAAACATAAACAGAAAAAAGCAGCTAAAGTGCCCTGTCAATTTTTCCAAAATCACAAAACCGTCGGCAGAATTCCTCATGCAGGTCATCCAGCATTTTCCTATATTTTTTCACATGTCGCGGGGCCTCTTTTAACGTAGCCAGTGTGGGGAAATGAGCAAATGACTTGTTTGACATTTGCTTCGAAAATAAAACCAGCTTGGTTTTGAAGGCTCTGACGTTTGCTTGCATTTCATGAACAAACTGATGTTTCCCTTGTAGCTTCACATTCAGCTCGTTCATGTGTGTGAGTGCGTCCACAGTAAAAGCTCAATCACAAAGCCAATCTGTGTCATTCAGCTCAGGAAAATTGTCACTATTCTCAAGTAGCTCCAAAAATGAAATAATATCCTGTTTGAGCTCCCACACACGTTGACATACTTTTCCCAAACTTAACCAGCGGACTGTAGAATGGTAAAGTAAGTATGTGTGGTCAGCATCAGTTTCTTCAAGAAAATGAATGAACTGACAATGGTGAAGTCCCCTTGCTCAAATAAAGTTAACAAGTTTCACAAATGGCTTCACTACGTCAAGCTGCAACACGGATTTACACAGTGCTTCTTGGAGAATTATGCAGTGTAGGAAAACTACCTCCTGTTCAGGGTTGTCCTCTTTCACCCTGTCCTGAATTCTCTTGAGCATCCCAACGTTTTTTCCGGTCAGATTTGGTGATCCATCTGTGGTAACGTTGGCGAGCGTACTCCAGGTAACTTGTGTGTCTGTATGACCGCTGACACGCTGTTAAATAAATCCTTTCAGGGATTCCATATCCAGGAACTCCTCCATTATCTCGAAATTATCATTAATCCCTCTGATAAAAATTAAAAGCTGAGCGGTGTACTTTATATCATGGCTTTCGTCCAGTGCCAAAGAATATGTAAATGACTCCGCTTTTTTGTTTAGCTTGCTAGTTAAGTGTCCGTCAATTACTTCCATACGGCGAGTCACTGTCCTGCATGATAAGCTAATTTTTTCAAATTTGTTCTTGCTCTCAGGACATAAAATACTTGCGGTCGCTACCATGCACTCTTTAAGAAACTCCCCTTCGGGGGAAAGGCTTGCTGGCTTTTGCTAATTTGAATGCCAGTAAATAACTTGTGTTCGTGCTTGCTTCTTGGATGGAAGTTGCTTGAATAAAGGTGTTTTGCTGAGTCTGGAAGCTAGCTACCAACCTGTCAGTGGTAGCTGTACGTTCTTGTGTTGAAAGGTTGCTGGCGTAATTAGCATGCTTGGTGGTAAAGTGAGGGCTGATGTTGTACTCTTTTAAAACTGCAACAGTTTCTTGGCAAATGAGACATACAGCCTTGGACCGGACTTCAGTGAATAAGTATTTAAACGTCCATTCTTTCTTAAACACCCGGCACTCACTGTCGACTTTTCTTTTCTTTGACATTGCTGTAGATGGGTATTGATCTGACCAGTCGAAGAAGAGCGATAACTGGAAATGGCTCCAGGTCCGTAAAATCAAGACACTGCACCTACTGCGCCACCTGGTGTTGAAATCCTGGTCATTACAAGTCAAATGAAATAAATGCAATCATTCATATCAAACCATAATTCTGGAAAAATCTTCAGCAGGCCAGATTGAAAAGACCAAAGGGCTGGACGTGGCCCGTAGTTTGCCCGCCCCTGCCTTAGGGGGGGCTGTACCAGGTTGGAGATTTATTGCATAAGCCCAGTGAGGTGGCAAGGACGTGGACTTAGTCTTACTAACCACTTGTTTTAGATCATGGTAGCATGACGGCACTTAGTCTAAGGCAGGGGATTCAGACTTCTCAATGGATGTGTTAATGTTTGCCATCTGGATTGGATCTGGACCAGTATCTTCAGTCTTATCAGAAATGCATGACTGTTGACAATTTGAGCACCAAGCCATAATTTCTCTTGTCTGCCAGATTATGTGTAGAGTGTGTCTGATAAACCAGGGTAATCCAAGTATGAGGGGTTGAGTAACAGTGGGAAAAATAGGAAAACTAATCTTTTCTGTGTGATGGTCAGGAAAATCCATTAATAAAGAAGGAGTGTGGTGAGTTACCCTCCATAACAATGAGTGGTCCAATGACACTGGTTCCAAAAGGCGAGATCCTCTGATATTAAATTAGAATCTGCCCGGAATCAATTGGCACCTCCTGGGGAAGAGAAGATACAGTGGAAGACAGTCTCACAGTGACATTAATGCTAGAAGCTTGTTTTAACTTCATAGATTCAAAGCTCAACAATAACTGATCATTTGGGTAAACTGGCCATTTGTTGGGGCAGTTCACGACAAAATGCCCTTCTTTACCGAATCTTTTACAAATCCTGTGCTGTCGTTCCTCTGTGGAAATCTTCATTCGTCCAAGCTGCATAGGTTCATCAGGAGGAAGATTAGAAGAAACAGTGACCCCAACGGCGGATGCAAACCAATGCAGGACTTGATCCCTAGCTTCAGTAGACCTCAATATGGTCTCATCTCGACTGAAATCACGGCAACGAATGGAAGGAAGGAAGCCAATTTCAGGCTTTAATCCTGCTTTAAAAGCTGAAACAAGTGCATTGTCATTCCACCTGGATTCAACTTCAAGTGTACAAAAATGGCTGACATATTCACGGACCGAACTCTCTCCTTGCGTGATCCATAGTAATCTTGGACCCACCTCCTACTGCAGAATGGTGTGATCATATATTTTCTTCAATTCTCCAACTAAGAGATCATTCATGTAACCTAGAGGTGGTCCTTCTAATAAACGAGCCAGATATGTGACTTAGGCCACGCTTCGCCCAAACCGAACCAGTTGGGATTTAAATATCAGTTTAATCTGATTGATAAATGAACGACAGGTGGATGGATCACCAGCGTATTTAGCGGGGTCTGGAATGCTGGGTTTGGGTGGCGGGGATGGAGTCTGGAGCGAGGAGACCAATTGTGCCAATTGTGAAACATTCTTGGTGAGACAGTCCAATTTATGTTCATGATTACCTAGAAGTTGACCCTGGCTGGAGAGAGTCAGCTGAACACGCTGAGAGTCTGCTGGATCCATCATAAATTGGCAAATCTGTACTGTAACAGAACGGGTGATAGATGGATCCAAAATGCAAAACACTGAGGCTCCAGATGCGTTTTACAGTCTTTATTAAATGACGAGTAAATGCACGGATGAGGCTCCTCCCGGTGGGTCCGTCCGGGCCGCAGTGAGGCCGGGAAAAAGGATGGCCAGGCAGGCAGGGTTCATACACGGATGATGTCTGACCAAACTTGCAGAACAGCCTTCTTTCACCTGCGCAACATAGACAAAATTAGGAATATTCTGTCTAAAACGACTGCAGAAAAATTAATTTATGCATTTGTTACATCACGATTAGATTATTGTAACTTCTTACTTGTAGCGTGTCCTAAATATTCCCTAAAAAGCTTCAACTGGTTCAAAATGCAGCAGCAAGATTATTAACAGGATCAAATAGAAGAGAACACATCACCCCTGTGCTCCAAACCCTGACCCCTGACCCTATCACCCCTGTGCTCCAAACCCTTCACTGGCTACCAGTTGAGTTTAGAATTAAATTTAAAATCCTCCTCCTTACATATAAAACCATTAATGGTATGGGTTAGGGTTAGGGGTCAGAGGTCAGGGGTTAATGGTATGGGCCCCTCTTATCTTAAAGATGATCTGGTTCCGTACCAACCCAATAGAACCCTTTGTTCTCAGAATGCAGGTTTATTGAAAGTTCCTAGGGTTTGTAAAAGTACAGTAGGAGCTAGAGCCTTTAGTTACCATGGTTACTGTCTTATGGAATCAGCTTCCCTTTAATATTAAAGACGCCAACAGAGTCTCTACATTTAAAATTAGGTTGAAAACATTCCTGTTTGAGAAAGACTATGGTCAGGTTAGTTAAAAATTATGTGACTCATACATAATATATACATGATGTATGAGTCACAGTTCAGTCTAGGCTGCCCTAGGAGTTAGAATGCTGGGGGAAGTACAGACACTGAGTTCTTTCTTCTCTTTCTCTCTCTCACACCTGTTTCTGTCATTTTTATAACCTATCTTTCATACCAAGTCTGTTCATGACTAGTCACCTGGTGTCCCCTTTCCCCCTCCCCTCCTGGGGGGAGTGGTGGCTCTCCTGACAGTGTCTGCATGGGAGCCATGGACGACAGGATCTGCGATGACTCGCCTATGCTGACCTGTGACCCTGGACCACCTCTCTCACCTATCTGGTGGATGGACCTGCCCCCCCCTCCTTCATTTATAAATGGACGTTCATCTATAGTCTGTCCATCCATGGGAGTGGATCTGTCCTTCAATGTGGTTCTCCTCACGATTTCTTCTTTTTCCCACTGGGTTTGGAAGTTATTTCCTTGCTGAGAAGGAGGGTCTAAGGACAGGGGGAGGGTCTAAGGACAGGGGATGCTTGGGACTTTTCATGTTTCTCTGTAGTTGTTTTTGTAAAGACCTGTGAGACGACTTTGTTGTGATTTGGGGCTTTATAAATAAAATTGAATTGAATTGAATTGAACACACAATAAGGGAAATCCAACACACCATTATCCAAGTCCGTAGCAGGGTCACGCCGAGGGTCTGAGGTCCGATGAGGCACCGAGGGGGGCAAAGCAAACTCCGGGTCCAAAACAAGCTTACGGTCAGTAAACAAAACAGTTGGTGTATAGAGTTGGTGTCAACAAAAAAGGTGTCTGGGATCACCCACATTTCTTACATGTGGTCTCGCCTCCTGTTTGTTAGAATATCCTGTGCAGCTGGAATGAAAAATACCTAAAATTATTGGCATGCATACAAACAGATAGTTTCTTTATTGTCATTGTTATATAAACAATGAAATTTAAAAGTGCCAAGCAATGATCAGTGTGTCAATCATAAAAACAAAATTCATGAAAACAGATAAAACAGAATAAGAATAAAAACACACAGACATGCCACCAATTTCACCGACCCTTTTGCCTAAGATAATAAAAAATATATATATTGCACATTTAAACAAACAGCAGATTGTTACTTGCAGCGTTAAGTGCGACTACTGCTGAAGGATAAAAACTGTTTGTCAGCCTGCTGGTCCTTGATCTTATGGATCGGTACCCTCGGCCTGATGGCAGCAGGTTGAACAGGGAATGACCGGGGTGGGAAGTGTCCTCAATGATGTTTTTTGCGGGAGTGGGAACGGTGGAGTTGTTCAAGGGTGTGGAGGGGGCAGCCAACAATGTTTTCTGCGGCTGTGATAATCCTCTGGAGACATTTTTTCTGGTCAGCTGTGCAGCTGGTGTACCAGACACAGATACAGTACGTTAGGACACTCTGGATGGAGCACTACTAAAAGCACACCAGCAGCCTCTGAGAGATGTTATTGTTCCTCAGGACCCTCAGGAAGTGAAGTCTCTGCTGGGCCTTTTTTTGCAGCTCCGAGGTGTTCACCCCCCAAGTCAGACCCTCCTTCATGTGGACTCCCAGAAAGCGAAAGGAGGCCACCCTTTCCACAGAGACCCCGTTGATGGCCAGTGGTAAAATGTCTGTTTTGTTCTTCCAAAAGTCTATGACCATTTCCTGGGTCTTTGCTGTGTTCAGGAACAGGTTGTTCTCTCTGCACCATTCTGACAACCGCACCACCTCGTCCCTATAGGCAGACTCATCCCCTTTAGAGATGAGTCCTACCACTGTGGTGTCATCCGCAAACTTAACTATGGTGTTGCTACGGTGGGCGGGGATGCAGTTGTGAGTGTAGAGGGTGTAGAGCAGCGGGCTCAGCACACAGCCCTGTGGGGAGCCGGTGCTGAGGCTGAGGGAGGTTGATGTGTGGCGACCCACTCTCACCCTCTGACTGCGTTCAGACAAGAAGCTCTTGATCCACATGCAGGTGTTGTGTGGTAGTCCCAGGTCCCCCAATACATCCACCAGTCTGTGAGGAAGGATCGTATTAAAAGCAGAGCTAAAATCCACGAAGAGCATCCTCACGTAGCTCCCCGGCTGCTCCAGGTGGGAAAGAGCAGTGTGGAGAGCTGTGGCTACAGCATCCTCAGTGGATCTATTCTACCTGTAGGCAAACTGGTGGGGATCAAAGCCTCGGGGTAGGAGGGATGTTATGTGACTCCGGACCAGTTTTTCAAAACATGTCATTACAATTGGGGTGAGAGCGACTGGTCAGTAGTCATTAAGACTGGAGATGTGGGAGATGTGAGATGTTTTTGGGCAAAGGGGCTATTATGGAGGATTTGAGACAGAGTGGGACAGTGGACTGGGTAAGGGAGTGGTTGAAGATCCTCGTGAAGATCCCTGCCAGCTGGTCTGCACAGTCCCTCAGTACACGCCCTGTGACGCCATCGGGTCCTGCAGCCTTTCTACTGTTGATGGTCTGCAGCGTCCGCCTCACCTCATGCTCCGTGACCATGAGGGTGAAGCTGCTGTGGGTTGTGGGGTGTGATGTGGCTGCCACGGGAGGCTGCCTCGAAACAGGCAAAAAACATGTTTAACTCCTCTGCCAATGAGGCGTCGCCTTCAGCAGCTCCAATGGCAGTCCTGAAGTTAGTAAGATGCTGGACTCCCTGACTCGCCTGTCTGCTGTTATTGCTGTCCAGGAGGAGGATAGAGGACCCTGATACTGGACCCTGTCATGAGACCTAAAGGTGGCGTCCCTTGCCCTCCACAGCCGCTGGACCTCCCAGCGGCTGGTTGGGGTAGACGCGGATGCGTCTGTCCACTGTGACATTTTTTGTACAGTTCTTAATGCAACACAGAACACTGTCAGTGAACACATCCAGGTCCTGTTGTTCAAAAACATCCCAGTTGGTCCTCTCAAAGTAGTCCTGCAGCTGCTGAGAAGCATCAACAGGCCAGGTTTTAACAGTTTTTATGATGGTGGGAGCAGTTTTTCTGAAGGGGGTCTATGCAGGAATTAAAAGCAGAGATATATGGTCAGACTTGCCCAGGTGTGGTTGTTGTATTGCCCTGTAGCCAAGCTTGATGTTTGTATAAACATTGTCCAGTGTGTTATCTCCCCTGGTTCAATTCAATTCAATTCAATTTTATTTATAAAGCCCTAAATCACAACAAAGTCGTCTCAGAGGGCTTTACAAAAACATAATCAACTACAGAAATACATGAAAAGTCCCAGGCATCCCCTGTCCTTAGACCCTCCTTCTTGGCAAGAAAAAACTTCCAAACCCAGTGGGAAAAAGAAGAAATCTTGAGGAGAACCACATTGAAGGACAGATCCACTCCCATGGACGGACAGACTATAGATGAACGTCCATATATAAATGCAGGAAGGGGGGCTGGTCCAGACAGGCAGGGGCGGTGGTCCGGGGTCACAGGTCAGCACAGGCGAGATACTCCAGATCCTGTCGTCCATGGCTCCCGTGCAGGCACTGTCAGGAGAGCCACCACTCCCCCCAGGGGGGGAGGGGGGAAAGGGGACACCAGGTGACTAGTCATGAACAGACTTGGTATGAAAGATATGTTATAAAAATGACAGAAACAGGTGTGAGAGAGAGAAAGAGAAGAAAGAACTCAGTGTCTGTACTTCCCCCAGCATTCTAACTCCTAGGGCAGCCTAGACTGAACTGTGACTCATACATCATGTATATATTATGTATGAGTCACATAATTTTTAACTAACCTGACCATAGGCTTTCTCAAACAGGAATGTTTTAAGCCTAATTTTAAATGTAGAGACTGTTTCTGCGTCTTTAATATTAAAGGGAAGATGATTCCATCAGACAGTAACCATGGTAACTAAAGACTCTAGCTCCTACTGTACTTTTAGAAACCCTAGGAACTTTCAATAAACCTGCATTCTGAGAACGAAGGGTTCTATTGGGTTGGTACGGAACCAGATCATCTTTAAGATAACCTCTGACCCCTAACCCTAACCCATACCATTAATGGTTTTATATGTAAGGAGGAGGATTTTAAATTTAATTCTAGACTCAACTGGAAGCCAGTGAAGGGTTTGGAGCACAGGGGTGATAGGGTTAGGGGTCAGGGGTCAGGGTTTGGAGCACAGGGGTGATGTGTTCTCTTCTATTTGATCCTGTTAATAATCTTGCTGCTGCATTTTGAACCAGTTGAAGCTTTTTAGGGAATATTTAGGACATGCTACAAGTAAGGAGTTACAATAATCTAATCGTGATGTAACAAATGCATGAATTAATTTTTCTGCAGTCGTTTTAGACAGAATATTCCTAATTTTGGCTAATGTTGCGCAGGTGAAAGAAGGCTGTTCTGCATGTTTGGTTAATGTGCCCTGACCTCTGACCTCTGACCCTTTGAATGAAAGATCTGGATCAAATGAAACTCCTAAATTTTTAACTGTGGCACTGGGTGTTACACTTAAGTTGTCCAGAGTAACTATCTGGTTAGTTAGGGAGTCTCTCGCATCTTTAGGACCAATTATAACGACTTCAGTTTTTTCAGGGTTCAGTAAAAGATAATTGGCACTCATCCAAATTTTTGTCTTGTACACAAGTACTTAGTTTATCTATTTGCCTGGTCTGGTCAGGTTTAATCGATAAATATAGCTGTGTGTCATCCGTGTAACAATGAAAATTAATGCCATGATTTGTAATGATGTTACCTAAAGGGAGCATATATAGTGTAAACAAAATAGGCCCAAGGACTGACCCTTGAGGAACGCCATAATTAACTCTGGAGGACTGCGATGATTGTTTGTTGATGTGAACAAATTGGTAGCGATCAGATAAATATGATTTAAAGCAGCAGAGGGCTGCTCCTCTAATACCTATATCACATTCTAATCTGTGCACTAAGATACTGTGGTCAATGGTGTCAAAGGCTGCACTAAGGTCTAATAACACCAGGACCGATATTAGTCCGATGTCAGCGGCTAATAATAAGTCATTAGTAACTTTAACTAACGCCGTTTCAGTGCTATGATGGGCACGAAAGCCAGACTGAAACTGTTCAAATAAACTATTATCCTGCAGGAATTGGCACAGCTGTTTAACTATTACTCGTTCTAAAACCTTTGACAGGAAGGGCAAATTGGATATAGGCCTAGAATTGGCTAGAATGTCAGGATCTAGGGTAGGCTTTTTCAGAATTGGTTTAATAACAGCATATTTAAATGACTGTGGCACATATCCAGTAATTAATGAAGTGTTAATTATATTTAGGACAGTGTTAATAATTAGGGGCAGAATCTCTTTAAAGAGTTTTGTTGTAATTGGATCTAAGAGGCAGGTGATGATTTGGAAGACATGATAATAGATATGACATCAGTTTGGTCTACAGTGGTGAAATTATTTAGTGTTACAGAGGGATTTATAAAAAGGCCTAGGTTTGAAACCACTGCTTTTTCTGATCTAATATTTGGGAGAAATGTGTCTATTTTGTCTCTAATAGTTGATATTTTATTGTTAAAGAACTGCAGGTGGCACATTTCACATGCTGGTGGAATTTGGGGAGAGCTGCTTTTAAATCTGCATGGTTAAAATCCCCTGCTACGATGAACACAGCGTCAGGATGCCTGCTCATTTGGCTGCTAATGCCGATAGCCAGCTTAGCATTGGCTTCCGGTGGAATATAAACAACAGTCGTCATGACAACAGTGAATTCTCTCAGAAGATAAAACGGTATGCATTTATCGGTCGTATATTCCACGTTGGGACAGCAGTGGGTGTCGACAATCACTGTATTCATAAACCAGGTGTTGTTGACGTACATACAGAGTCCTCCTCCCGTTTTCTTACTGGAGTTGTCTGTCCTGTCGTAACGCTGTGCTGTGTAGCCTGCTAGCTCAATAGCCCAGTCCGGGATGAGTGGGTGCAGCCAGGTCTCCGTAAGCAGCAACATGCAGCAGTCCTTCACAGTCTTGTCTGTCGAGGTCCGAAGCTTCAGTAGATCCATTTTATTAGCGGGGGATCTGACGTTGGAGAAATACAGGCTGGGGAGCGGAGGTTTCAGCGTCTGCCTCCTTAGCCTAACTAACACGCCGGCTCGGCAGCCCCGCTTCTGCTTCCTCTCTCTACGCCACCTTTGCCTCTTCCCCGCAGGGATGGTGAACCACCAGGAGCCAGGGCTTCTTGCTATCTCCACCGGTATGTCGTGTTCACGGTGAAACTCGGCTGTGACACTCTGCTTGTTGCAGGCTCCTATCATTAGGAGATCCTGCCGGCTATAACTGTCTACATGACAAAAGATACACCGGGCATACAAAACCACGCACACATAAAGCCATCCACACACATAAAGCCATCCAAAACACCAATCATAACCTGAGCACTGAGCTGCAGCAACTGTGTGCGCCGCCATCTTGGCCGCCATCAACAATACATGTAACATTGGCCAAGATAATAATGACAACTGTAGTTACAACTATTCGTTTTCACAATAAGTAATTGAAGAGCTCAGATGCAAAACTGTCTTAAGTCCATTTTTGAAGAGTTAGCAAAAACAGGCTGTATTTCTATAAATAAAGAAAAAAAATCAATATTCAGGCAATTGTGTTCAGAAAATTACAAGATATAACTATTAATGTATAAATGTATGATTCTTGGAGTTTGAGTCTGTCATATCTATTGTCTTTGAGTCTTTCTTCTGTCTCTGTGTTTCTCTCACTCTGCTTTACTCTGCTCTGCTGTCTCTGTTCACCTTTCACCCAGTTCTTGCCTTCCCAGGCTGATTGAGGATACGACACACCTGACGAGCTCAGCTGGGCTCATCAGGTGAACGCTATATAAACCCTCATTCTGTCCTCTGTTCCTTGCCAGAATATCACGATCTAATCCTCTGATTTTCCTGCGTACTATCCTGTTCTGAAGTCCCGTGTACCAGACCTGTTTCTTCCTGACCTCCGTTTCCTGCCTCCGTCTCCTGCCTCTGTCTTCTGCCTTGGCTTATTGGTACTGACCCCGGACTGGATTCCTGTTAGGAGCCACGCTGCCCGCGCCGCCCCTGGACGGCATACCGACTACGAACCATGCGGCCAGCCCCAACCTTGGACCGGATCCGACCCCGACCCAGCTTACGCCCACGGTCATGAGAAGGTCTAGTAATTCCAGTCTGTACTCTCAGTACAGAACTCGGAAAGACTTTAAAGGGGGTTTCCCTTCCATCTGCTGTATGGTTTTATTAATCGGACTTGTATTAATATCTTAACCTTTAAGAATTGTCTGTGGTTCTGCACTTGGGTTCCCTGCTGCCAGTTACAGAGTCTTTGCTCATAGCTACAGGTCAGACCTGAGTAATTTGCATAGAGAAATGGAATGCATGGGGGTTGGGGTACAGTACAGCCCTTCAGAAGAGCTCGCCAAGGGATACAAAGTAACCCCAAGCCTCGTGGCCGACACCCCCGAATGAAACCCCCCCCCAACTCTATAGATACCTGGACCATGGAGGAGGGGCCGACAGGGTCGACTACTTAATGCGTGCTTGAAGGAACAGCCTTTAGTGCCATGTGCACTATGCACTCAGCTGACTGACCTCAGATGTTGTAACTCTGAAATAATCCTTAAATTATTTGTAACAATGTAATGCTAATTGTAAATTATATTTGTGATATTACAATAATGAGAAGACTCAAAGAAAGTTAATCTCACCAGGTTTGCTTGTAGGCCATAGATCTTAATTAATTAGGGTTTTAATTATGAAATATTAGGATATTTTTTACTAATACACTATCTAATTTTGTTTGGGCTTTCTTATTAATATTTAATACAACGTGGACCTACATGAATGTGGATGTGCATATACTTATGTATTATTGTTTTATTAAACCCTTAAGCATGAAAAATGACAGTTTTCATCAATTATAAAAATATAATAAATCTGGACAATGGGTATTTGTTTCAACTTTTGCTCAAAATTAAGACCCTAATGTTAATAAAAGTACATATAAAGTGTATGTAGTGATAAAACTCACCTTTGAGCATGATTTTTAATGTGTGTGTGGTGAAATATAAGCTATTTTTAATCGCAGATATGTGCGATTAATTTATCCATATCTTTTTCTACTGAGCGGTAAGGCAGCCATGTTTGTAGGCGTTTGAAAGAAGACATTCTCCTGAATCCATTGACACCTCACATTCCATGAACTACATTACCCTCTAGGTGTGAAAAGCAAACATCTAGGGGTGAAAGGTCACCTCTTTGCGCATCCGGAACACACGGCTGGAGCAGAGCAGAGAGTGTTAGTTCAGTCTGTTGGTTTTAGTCATATTTACCGAGTTTGTTCTTAGTTTTAAGTCATTTTAGATAGTTTTAGTGAATGATACTGACTCTGGTAAGCTTTGTGAAGTGCTATTAGTGTTAGCGATTAGCCGTGCTAGCATGTAAACAACCGCAGAGACATGATGGGGATCAGCTGATCAGTTAAACATCTGACTGACAACAATTCAATTCAATTCAATTCAATTTTATTTATAAAGCCCTAAATCACAACAACGTCGTCTCAGAGGGCTTTACAAAAACATAATCAACTACAGAAATACATGAAAAGTCCCAGGCATCCCCTGTCCTTAGACCCTCCTTCTCGGCAAGAAAAAACTTCCAAACCCAGTGGGAAAAAGAAGAAATCTTGAGAACCACATTGAAGGAGAGATCCACTCCCAACAGCTGTGGATATGGACTCAAAAGAGGACGAACACCTGCACAATACGTTGTTGTATCTTATCTATATCTGTTTTTCAAACTAATAGTAATAACAACTAGAAAAGCACACTGAGGGCGCAGACCTCCGCCAAGGTAGACCCCCCACCCCGATCACCCCCAAAATTCACATTTCCAACATTTCCTGAAAATTTCATCAAAATCTGTCAAGTTTTCGAGTTATCTTGAACACAAACAAACAGACAAACAAACAGACAAACAAACAGACAAACAAACAGACAAACAAACAGACAGACGCCTGAAAAAACATAACCTCCTTGGCGGACGTAATAATACTCGTAATTTTATACTAATCACATGCAAACACATATTACACTGTTGACTATAGCAGTATTTTTTCAGAATCATTTTTCATTTTGTTGTTGTTTCTACACATAAGTAAATAAGTTTATAATGAATCATTGATTGTTTGAGGATTTATTCACTTTCTGTCAAAAATAAATCACATTCTAACATTCTATCATTTCATGAGAAGGAAAAATAATGTTATTCCTACTTTGGGAAAAAGTTGGAATATTCAACACTACTGAAAAGTATTTTACATGAAGTACATTTATCGGTTTATTTTGTCCAAATGTAATTATTTTATTATGTATTTAGTCATCGTCATTTTTCCACAACAGGAGGAGGATGACAAATAAAACTGACCCCACCTAATGATAGACAGCCTCCACCTGATTTTAGACCACCCCCACCTGATTTTAGACCACCCCCACTTGATGATAGACCACCCCCACCTGATGATAGACCACCCCCCACCTGATGATAGACCACCCCCCACCTGATGATAGACCACCCCCCACCTGATGATAGACCACCCCCACCTGATGATAGACCACCCCCCCACCTGATGATAGACCACCCCCACCTAATGATAGACCGCCTCCACCTGATGATAGACCACCCCCACCTGATGATAGACCACCCCCCCACCTGATGATAGACCACCCCCACCTAATGATAGACCGCCTCCACTTGATGATAGACCGCCTCCACCTGATGATAGACCACCCCCACCTGATGATAGACCACCCCCCACCTGATGATAGACCACCCCCACCTGATGATAGACCACCCCACCTGATGATAGACCACCCCCCACCTGATGATAGACCACCCCCACCTGATGATAGACCGCCTCCACCTGATGATAGACCACCCCCACCTGATGATAGACCGCCTCCACCTGATGATAGACCACCCCCACCTGATGATAGACCGCCTCCACCTGATGATAGACCACCCCCACCTGATGATAGACCACCCCCCACCTGATGATAGACC
>CM035795.1:312500-417500 GCA_020466265.1 Siphamia tubifer
GGCTTCAATCTATTATAACACCTATCTTTAAAAGTACCCAAGGGTACCTCTTAATTATAGAGGGGTCAGCTTGTTGAGTACAGTGTATAAGTTATATTCCTCTATACTCAATGACAGACTCATGCTTCACCTAGAGAATAGACATTTACTCATAGACGAACAAAATGGATTCCGTAAAGATAGGGCTTGTATCGACCATCTTTACTCAATATCTACAATAATAAGGACCAGGTTAGATATTAAGAAATCTACATTTGTTTGTTTTATAGACTTCAAAAAGGCTTTTGATTTAGCCAATAGGGACCTGCTCTGGTGCAGACTTTTAAAATATGGAGTGACCGGAAAGTTCTACAAGGTATTATAATCACTGTACAGTGCACCGATAGCTTGTGTTAGGATAAATGATTTTACTACAGACTGGTTCCCAACGCCTCTGGGGGTCAAACAAGGAGATAATCTCTCGTCCACCTTATTTGCAATTTTTATTAATGACTTTACTGACACAATTAAGTCACTTAACTGCGGGGTACAATGTGGCGATTTTGCAGTAAGCATACTTTTGTATGCAGATGACATTGTCCTACTGGCTGAAAGTAAGTCTGATATGCAAAAAATGTTATCTCATGCAAATGATTGGTGTAAAAAATGGAGGATGTCTATTAATGACAAGAAAACAAATGTGGTGCATTTCCGAGAATTTCAAGCTCCTTTGAGCGAATTTCAGTTTTATTTTGGAGAAACAAAGATCAACTATGTTAAATCCTATAAATATTTGGGTTTTTATATGGATGAGCACATGCATTTTGTCCATGGGTCCACGGTCCTCTCTGAGTCCGCAGGTCGAGCTCTAGGGGGAGTAATCGGTAAAATCAAGGCTCTCCAAGATGTCAGGTTCCATACCTATACAGCACTTTATCAGGCCTGTGTTTGCCCAGTTCTAGATTATGGAGCTGGAGTCTGGGGCCATGGGAGATACCCTAAGAGTGTAACTGTACATACTCGAGCTCTTCGATATTTCCTGGGCGTACATAACTATGCACCAATGGCAGCCGTTTCAGGTGATATAGGATGGGAACCTTGCGAGGTCCGTTGGAAGATCTGCACTGTCAGGCTGTGGAACAGACTTATTAGTATGAACAACGACAGATTAACAAAGAAAATATTTAACTGGGACATAGAAGTGAAGGGACCATGGACAGAGGACATGTGTAATATGCTCAGTGAATGTGGAAGTGAGGATGTTTTTCTTGGTTTGAATCAGGTTAATGTTGTAAGGTTGAAAAAAACACTTATAGAGAAGGTCAAGTGTAACTGGAGCAAACCAAAACTACGCACATACAGGGAAATTAAAAGCCAGTATTGTGCTGAAAATTATGTTTTATTTAATCTACCAAAGAAAAAAAGGTCAGTCTGTGCACAGATTAGAGGTAATACTACCACTGTACATAGAAACAGGCCGTTATGCTGGACTAGACTAGACCTCTGTATGAGAAGGTCAGAGGAGAACTATTTAATAACCTAAAGTATAGTAATGTGCTAGATATGAATGATGCACAACTACTTAAATGTTTATTTGAAAAGGATGTATTTAAATTAGCAAGTATGTAGAGAAGGCATGGGACATGAGGAAAAAAGCATTGTACAGCAAAGATTGACATGTTTTTGTGTTCTGTTCTGTGTTCTATTTTGTTTTGATTGCCTATATGCACGGCCAGAAAAGAAATGGAAACAATGAGATTGTCATAATTCTTGAAGAGGTGTCATATAATAAATAAGCATAGGGGATGGGCCACAGGGTAGCATGACACTTAAATAAACTCATTCATTCATTCATTCAGTTGACAGTAATAGACTTCAGAATAAAAGCTCCAGTAGACAGTAATAGTTGTATTTTCCAGACAGATTTTACTGGTAGTGCAAAATAATGTATTTGGAACATTTTGGCACAAAAGTGTGCCAAAATGTGCCAAATGCATTGTCTGCCTGGTGTTATCTTGACTTAAACCAGTGGTCCCCCAAACTACGGCCCGCGGGCCGGATACGGCCCACCTCCACATTTGGTCCGGCCCCCTGAACAATACCAGAGACCATTTAGACTTTTTTTTATATGTGTGTATTAGTATTTGATATTAAAGTTGGACTTTTACAATAAAATGTTCCTTAGTTCTGAACTATTTTCATTATTAATGAAGCAGAGAGTGTGGGGTTGTCTCCAGGATTTGGTTCAGAGTGACAAGGTGTGGGTTGTGGTTCTGATTAAAGAACACAGATACAGATGTCCTCATTAAAGGTTTATTTACTGTGGTCTGTAATAATACAGTAACACTCACTATAACAATATATACATACAATAATAAATGAACTAAGACCCACTATATGAGTGACTCACATGTATTTCATGGGTCATAGAACACACACATCACTCACAGAAATCACACATGACAGCTAGCAATGCTAGCTGCTAGCATATTATCGTATTAGCTTCAACAGCACACTGGTGCTAAACAGCATTAGCTTATACAGTAGAACATGCTAACATCTACCTGAACTGTACTGTGTTATTTATCTGACCTTATGGCATCTACACACAGTAATAAACCAGGAATAGATGAATAAAAAAGAGAAAAAGAAGCAGAGATGGTGAACTTAGCACAGTTACCTACAACACAGAGGCTAAGAAAACACTGACTACGTTCATAACATCAGTGGTGCGTTCAACAGCGTGGGACATTTGAAAACTTACAGAAAAGGAGTTATTCCTGAACAAATATAACCAAACAATCAAATAAACAATTAAACTGTGTGGGCTTTCTAACAATTAACTATTATTAACTATTATTAACTAGTTTAACACAATAACTTTGACAGACGCTCATATGAGTCATTTAAGTCACAGATTCTGCTCTGACAACTAAGATGAACTTTGACCTGTTAAGATGAAGAAGTTTATGTTCTATGGACCTTTGTTCTGTGAAGAACCCACAGAGGGTTATTATTATTATTATTATTATTATTATTATTATTATTATTATTATTATTATTATTATTATTATTATTATTATTATTATTATTAATTTTCTGACTTTTGTTCTGTGAAGAATCCAGAAAGAGTTGTGGCTTTCTGGAAAACATTTATTTTTTTTTTTTTTACATTTAGGCACTCCTGCATTCGTCACACTTTTTCTGTTACAAATTGACCCTGGCCCCTCATCTGAGAAGGGAAAAGTTATGTGGCCCTCACTGGAAATAGTTTGGGGACCCCTGACTTAAACCTTTCTGGAGGCTTTGTCCTTTGCTCTAATTCTATCAACTTTTGTTCCTGTGTTGTAAAGGAGTTACTGAAGGTGATCAATAGTGTCTATATTCATGGAATCATTGTTAGCAGGGTGTTTTCTTTTGTCAAAAAAATAATAAATTCAGGCGAGACCAAAAAATTCTAATTTATCTTTTAGTTTATTCCAGTTTATTCAGTCATAGTAGTAGCTACACTATTTTAGACAATGGGAATAGATTGTGTGAAGCCTGTAGATGTCCATAGATACAAAGAACATCCATATAAACCTGTGGATTGTGGAGCAATTCTTCATTTACTTTGGGTATGTTTTTTTTAGGCATTTTCCCCTGAAAGTATGGTTTAAATAGTTTGAAAAACAGATATCAATAAGATACAACAACTTACTGTGTAGATGTTCATCCTCTTTTGAGTCCATATCCACAGCTGTTGTCAGTCAGATTTTGAACTGATCAGCTGATCCCCATCATGTCTCTGCTGTTGTTTACATGCTAGCACGGCTAATCGCTTACACTAATAGCACTTCACAAAGCTTAGCACAGTCAGTATTCACTAAAATACACTGTTACTCACTGTTACTCACTAAAACTATCTAACATGGCTTAAAACTAAGAACAAACTCGGTAAATATGACTAAAACCAGCAAACTGAACTCTAACACTTCTTTCCTCATGCACCACCACCAGCGTTTCTGCGGCTGTATGCATAATTGTTACCTTTCACCTACTTTTCACAAATAGAGAGTACTGTAGTTCATGGAATGTGAGGTGTCAATGGATTCATGGATTCAGGAGAATCTCCTCTTTCAAACACCCACAAACATGGCTTCCTTACTGCTCAATAGAAAACGATATGCATAAATTAATTGCGCATATCGGCGATTATATTTCACCACAAATACATTAAAAATCATGTTTAAAGATGACTGTTATCACTAACATACCCTTTATATGTACTTTTATTAACATTAGGGTCTTAACTTTGAGCAAAAGTTGAAACACACATCCAGATCTATTATATTTTTTATAATTGATGAAAATTGACACTTTTTTTTTGGCTCACGCGTGGGCCAATTGGGCTTAACCCCTGTGGAGTACAAATTGTGTCCCGGCATATTTCTGTGTTAGATGGCATAACTGAGGTGTGCTGATGTGTATTGTACATTATTTTACTCCTGACGGACAACAAAGACATGATTAAACTTAGGCTAATTGACAATATGCTGCCATTCATTTAACTGAGTGAGGAGAACATGTCATAGTTGATAGTCTTTTACCACTGTTTGTCTTCTGGCACAACACAATATATTGGACTATGAAAATAATAGGAAATAAAAAAACAGATTATTTAAATGTTGGCGATGTCCCAACATAGAATAGGCTAGCTTAATATTACCCTGCTAGCCTACATAATGACCACAGTATATTCTGAAGTTTGGACTCTCGCAACAGCACTTGTTTGTAATAGTTTTACACCATTTGGTTTGATTATAAATAGTGATGGTCTGTTTACGAATATAACACCTTTCAAACAGATGATATAAAGGCTAGAGCCTTTAGTTACCATGGTTACTGTCTGATGGAATCATCTTCCCTTTAATATTAAAGACGCCGACACAGTCTCTACATTTAAAATTAGGCTTAAAACATTCCTGTTTGAGAAAGACTATGGTCAGGTTAGTTAAAAATGATGTGACTCATATATCATGTATACATGATGTATGAGTCACAGTTCAGTCTAGGCTGCCCTAGGAGTTAGAATGCTGGGGGAAGTACAGACACTGAGTTCTTTCTTCTCTTTCTCTCCCTCACACCTGTTTCTGTCATTTTTATAACATATCTTTCATACCAAGTCTGTTCATGACTAGTCACCTGGTGTCCCCTTTCCCCCCTCCCCCCCTGGGGGGAGTGGTGGCTCTCCTGACAGTGTCTGTGTGGGAGCCATGGACGACAGGATCTGCAGTGTCTCACCTGTGCTGACCTGTGACCCCGGACCACCGCCCCTGCCTGTCTGGACCAGCCCCCCCTCCTTCATTTATAAATGGACGTTCATCTATAGTCTGTCCGTCCATGGGAGTGGATCTGTCCTTCAATGTGGTTCTCCTCAAGATTTCTTCTTTTTCCCACTGGGTTTGGAAGTTTTTTCTGCCGAGAAGGAGGGTCTAAGGACAGGGGGAGGGTCTAAGGACAGAAGGAGGGTCTAAGGACAGAAGGAGGGTCTAAGGACAGGGGGAGGGTCTAAGGACAGGGGGAGGGTCTAAGGACAGGGGGAGGGTCTAAGGACAGGGGGAGGGTCTAAGGACAGGGGATGCCTGGGACTTTTCATGTATTTCTGTAGTTGATTGTGTTTTTGTAAAGCCCTCTGAGATGACTTTGTTGTGATTTAGGGCTTTATAAATAAAATTTAATTTAATTTAATTGAAAGTTAAAGAGGATAAACGTAATATAAGACAGGAAGCAGCCTCAAAGGCCTTCGCCGTCCCTCGCCACCCGCCTTCCTGTGCAACCGCCGCCGACAGCAAGATGACATCATACCGTGGGCAGGATGCGATATTCTGCCAGAAACGCACGCTTTGGTATGAATATGTAGGTGGCGCTATAGTGACTTGTTTGAAATATTGTGTGTTGAATGGGTGGAGAACTGTGAGACTGACAACTGAGTCAATTTTCAGCCAGATCAGTGTTTGTATATCTGAACTACAGCCATTTATGTAAAGGCGAAATTTGCAATTTCTATTGATAAGCAGGTGTAGACCTGGGAGATAAAGTCAAATTTCAGCCACATTAGTGTTTGTATGTCCGATGTAGTGCCATTTTACTAATGGTGTATTTGGCAAATCTGTAGGGGGCGCTATAATGCTAAATACTCAGACGTCTATCGGATGACACAACAAGTGTCATCCGATAGACGTCTGAGTCTCTGAAGACTACTGAATCACATGGGCTAAGCCACACCTTCAAAACACTAAAATCCAGAAATTCTGTTCTAAGCCACGCCCACATTGGTCAAACACACCCACCTTGTAAATATAGTCTTCGGAATGGCCCTTGATCATACACAGAAAATTTCATAAAAAGTGTTTATAGCGCCCCCAAGTGTCCAAAATTCACCAAACTCAAGACATCCCTTCAAAATCATGTAACGACATGGGATTGTAATTTGTTGTTGACAGCTTTTACTTTGGCTGAAATATCTCACCTTTAGCATTTAGTTGAGCTAGCTATGAAAATTATTCACAAAGGTTGCATTTTTAAGAATTTTAAAAACTTTTAATTACTTTTTTTCAGCTTGAAGCACTGAGTGTGTGTGCCAAGTTTCATGCAGTTTGGATGAAAACCCAAGGAGGAGTATGTTTTACAGTTTTTGAGATTTTACTCAATAAAAAGTCAGGGGTCAAATGGTCAAATTCAGTCCTCTTCAGAGATTCCGCGGATGTTTGTGTTTTGAATGTGCAACCTCTGGTTTGCAAGTTATCACCCCAAACATGTTTTTTCTGGTATAGTGCCACCTTCTGGCGTACATGTGTGAATTTGTGTGTGTGAGTTATGTACAAGGGTCTGGACCAGACCCCCAAAGATCTCTTTCAAACAATGTATGGTTTAGGGCAGTTTTTTGTCGGGGGTGCTGTAGAGCAAATTCACAGTTTCTATTGATAAACTGGTGTAGCACCAGGAGATAGTCTGTGTCAAATTTGAGTCAAATTGGTGTTTGTATGTCCAATCTACTGCCATTTTACTAACGGTGTATTTGACAAATCTGTAGGGGCACTGTAGTGTGAAATAATTAATTAATTTTACAAACAGATGTAGACTACACTAATTTTAGTAAAAGTATATTTCTAGGGGGCGCTATAGTACAAAATCAGAATGTCTTTAGCTAAATGGATGTAGACCTGAGAGATAGACGTCTGTGTCAAATTTCAGCCAAATCGATGTTCATATGTCCGAGATGAAGCAATTTATGTAGTGGATATTTTTCCCAAAAACGTCACAAATTTTGTGACAGCGTAGCACAAAAACACTGCAACTTTTCCCAAAAATTTGGATAACTTTTGATGTCCCACTTGTCTAGATCACCGATTTTGAGCTCATTTGACCCAACAACCAAGAAGGAGTTTGTTAAATTGCAATGACAGCGAAAACCATGACTCAATTTTTTTAAAATTTCAATCTAAGATGGCGGACTTCCTGTTGGTTTATGGGCGTGGCCCTCATAAGGTTTTTTTGTTCGTCATCATATGATGAACACGTGTACCGATTTTCATAGCTCTAACTTCACTAAGGTGTGATCTGGCCTAATACAAACTATTTGACTATTCAAGGGGGTACTGTAGAGATAAATAACTACTGCACTGTATAAAAATAAATAAAATAAAACAAAAAATCTATATTATTGCAGTGTGCCTTGCATGTTGATGTGTATCTGTCTTGGTCAGCTGACAAAACTAAATACAGCATGTTAGGCCTACACTAACACAAACTAATTAAAACGGGACCCATCAGCATCTTTGCATTATCTCCACGGTCATAATTTTTAGAAGTATCCTGTCAGGGACAATGTTTTTGCCTGTTGGCTACTTAAGACAGGTAAAACTACAGTACTTCAAAGTTCGCGGGGGTAGAGATGCACAGATGATGTATATTTTCATCCTCAACTGCTTCTTAAAATCTCCATCCATTTGCATTAACGATTTTCCCCCAATTTCCAGAACTGAACCCGCCCGCCATCCGCCAGATAATTCACCATTTTCACAAAATACGTTAGAGGAGCGTTACCGAACTTCCTGTTAAACGTCCAGACAGTAGAAAGACGCTAATATTGAAAGAGTTTTTTTAAGTTCCTGAAGAAATTTTCCACTTTTAACATTTGCAGATATTGGAAAAATCGTGGAGGAAAAATTCACTAACGAAAAAGAAACTTGATAAAGGCTACGATTTTTTTTTAGTGAGGAAAAAGTATAAATGTAAGTAGACAGAGCCCTGGGGCTAATGCTACTGAAGTGATAAGTCTGTCCACCAGTCATTAGTCTGTCCACCAGTCATTAGTCTGTCCACCAGTCATTAGTCTGTCCACCAGTCAGTCTGTCCACCAGTCATTAGTCTGTCCACCAGTCATTAGTCTGTCCACCAGTCAGTCTGTCCACCAGTCATTAGTCTGTCCATTTCTACCTAGGACTAGGGTTCTATGGTTATGTATGGATAGTATAGAGGACATGGACTATTTGACTATTTTATATTTGTTCTGTCTATGGTTCAAGTCAACGTCTCATTAGCATAATGCTAACGTTTGCCCAATGCTAACATAATCTGTTCACATTTGTCTCTGGCAGTGTGTGTTTATGTTAGTGTTTGTTTGTCATAATATCTAATGTAGTAGACGGGCAGGTTTTTGTGAGGGTTAGATGTTACCCATGACAAATAAAAAAAGAGGATGGTCCCAAACTCCAGGTTTGATCAGTGTTCATACATTTACTGTGACTTACTGCTGTTGCACTAACTACTGTTCACTCTTCTATCACTATTTACACTCTTTCCTTCCAATGCTACTGTTGTTTACTGCTGACACTGATGTACTGGCATGGAAAGGTTAAAGGTCACAACTACAGTTTAAGGACAACATTACTTATTTGTGTTCACCATAACTTTAAAACCATGGACATTTGTTTTATCTCAACTCATAGCGACGTTAACAGCTGCCGTTTTTGACAGCGTTCATATACTGGCTCCTTTTTCCTGTAGGAATAGAATCATTCCAAGGAAAAATGCTAGGGTTTCAAACCGTCATCCCCAGATGTAGTGTTCTGATGTGAAGTGTCTGCTGCAGACGGAAGTGCTCCTGTTTTAATGATAAAACTGGGCCCTTCATAACACTGAATAGCCTGGACCCATTTTCCTCTAGCTTCACCGTTAACAGGGAAGGAGTGGAAGGAAATATAAGATGCTTCTGGACATGACAACAACATCCTGCTATGTTACAATAACTGTTGGTCTGCACTGTCATCTGTGACATTTAAGTTTTTCTGGAGCGTAACCCTACTTCCAGGGTTACGCTCCACTTATGTATGTCCAGTGCGAAATGTGGAAGTTGTGAAAAAGGTCCATTCCAAATTTATCTCCACCCACTGCACAACGTGAACGTGAGAGGATAAAACCTTATCTTTACATTTTTTTTTAATTTGATGGATGTTATCATATAATATGTGGCCTAGAGACAACGGTTGAAAAATAGCTTTTTTTATGCAAATACTGACACATTTACCGACATGTTCATTAGTGTGTTACTGCCCATGTTAAATAAAGGTGTTTTTAACCTGGTACTGGTTTGTTTGTTTGTTTATTTATTTTAGTGTCAAACACCATGGTGACCAGCCCTCATGGGCTTTTTAGACACTGCAATAATAATTTAATTTTCCAGATGGCTATAGAGCATTACATGACCAACAAAACCAAACCAATGAAAAGTAATACACCTACTATATAAATAAAGAATACAAATAGTTTTTTCACATGGGGTACAAAATGCTTTGCCTCCTATACCAGGCCTTTTCTATAAATTTAGCCAAAGCAAAAACCTCATGTTCAAACAGCCAACTCATAATCTCTCCATCATCTTTCCAAAACATATCTGGATTTGTTAACTGCGTTGATTCAAACAAGAATTTCTTAAGTCACAGTATAAAGGTCAGTACAGGACAAAATGAAATTCATCTTCAACCACTTGGAGTTCACACACATGCAAATGTTCAGGTATACCTTTAAATCTACCCACTTCTACTGCCAGAGGTAAGGTACTAGTTCTCAATTGAGCACAGAGGAACCTCTGCCTTCTCTTTAAATTAAGAAAAACATAAGGTTCTGTCACATAATCACTCTTAAACTGAACATAATTTCTAAGTTTTGGCTTCTTCCATATATCCTGTTTCCATTGGCCTTCATATTTACTACATTTATATTACCTTGCAATGGATTGTGGAACATTGTATACAAATCAGCTGCAGACAGTATTATTGAGACCTCTCTAGACCAGGGGTGAAGCTTTGCTCTGTCCCAAACTTTCTTAGTTAACCTTTCCTCTGGCAGGCTAACAAGACAGTTCCACAATCGCACCATTTCACATCTTTGTTTTACAACACATGGATCCCATCCTGCATCCCCATTAACAGCTACCTTGGCAGCATATTTATGTACACCAAGAAAACACCTCAAAGCACGATTTTGAACAGAATTACATTCAAATACCTCCTCAAAACCCCACATTCCTGCAGCATAAAACAAAACTGAGTCAACTAAAGATTTATACAGCTGTGTAAATGTAGAGAAACGAAGATCTGTGCATAGTTTCATCTTACTCGATACAGAACCCAATGCTCTGCCAGCAGAATCTGCTAGAATTTTCCTACCCTCTATAAACTTCATATTTTCATCGAAAACAAAACCAAGATATTTATAATGCCTAATATACTGTAAAGGCACAGCCGAAATAGAATGTATTAGTACTCTGCAGTTCACCCTTCCCTCTAAAATGAACAACTTGAGTTTTCTCACTATTAATAGTAAGACGCCATTTTCTACACCAAGAACTCATAGTATTCAGTATATTTTGTAAATTATCTTCATTCTCAGCTATCAAAACTACATCATCTGCATAAAGCAGAATACTTAGATTCAGGTCGTCAATTGGCACACCATAATTACCTTGCTTAATTTCTTGAGCCAGATCATTTATATAAAAAGGAGGGTGAAAGCAAATCACCCCAAAAGGCATTGGAAACCACCCCATTCTTAAAGTATTTACTTGTACACAAGCAATGGGATCTTTATAAAGAGATTTTATAGCATTATAAAAATTCCCATTGATACCAGATGAAAGTAATTTAAACAGTAAGAGGTCTCAGTTAACACAATCAAACGCCTTTTTAAAATCAACAAAACAGGCAAAAGTACCTTCACCCCTATCCAATCGGGCTCTCACCAGACAAAAAATAATACATAAATATGATCGATACAGGCTCTGTTTTTCCTAAACCCATTCTGTTCATCCACCAAACCCCCATAACACTCCAAAAAAGCATTAAGTCTGTTGTTAAGGACTCCTGAGTAGATTTTATATACCGTACTGATAAGGCTAATCCCTCTATAATTCAAAGGGACTCTTGGGTCATCTTTTATAGATTATAGATAGATAGTGATGGGTTTAATAATTGATCTATTCCACTAAGATGGGATGATACCATTTTGAAAACATATATAACATAAATGATATAAAACGTTACACAAGTTAGGGTTCTTAAGCACCTCGTTAGGGAGGTCTTCAATGCCTACGGCTTTATTTTCCTTGGCTTTATCTAGCACTTTAAGTACCTCAGAGTAATATCACTATTCAGAATATCATTTTGATGAAATACTGAGTTCATTCTAGATTCCATCTCAAATTTCATTTTGCAAGTATATTCTAAGAACTCATCATCAAATAAGGTGGAACTATTATAGGCATATAAATCACTATAGTCTCTTTCCCAGGTATTTAATATCTGACTAAATTCAAAGGAGGACCCCCCATTTTCTAGCAAAACCTCCATAGGTATTAATATTTTCTTTTTTGGACCTAACTTATGTATTTCTCTCCAGAATTGCTGAGGATTACCAGATTGTAGTTGTAATAATATTTGAGGGCTTGACCTTTTTTAAATATAAACATTTTTAATTTTTATAAAACCTAAGCTTTCTATCAAAATTAACCTGACATTCCTTAAAGTCACTATGCAAAGCCCTCCTTTTCCAGAGTTCCCCCTGACCACATTTAAGATATATTCTCTCAGCAGAACGCAATTTCAGCCAAAACTCTTTTAATTCATTATTCCAATATGGTTGATCAGCTCTGTAATATTTTTTTGTAGAACCCATTGTTTTTGCACGGCAGTATTTATCCATCTCAGCGTGCAACAAATTACATAAGTTAGTGTGACACTGACTTTCATGTACATTCTGTAATTGGTTTATAATCTCCATTAGGTCCTGACAACATCTCTCTGAAAACAAAAAATCAACAGGGTAATTCCTATCCCGTCTTTTTACATATTGTAAGCAGTCACTATCATTTTGAGTATTAACAACCTCCCCC
Source organism: Siphamia tubifer (assembly GCA_020466265.1). Classification (NCBI taxonomy): domain Eukaryota; kingdom Metazoa; phylum Chordata; class Actinopteri; order Kurtiformes; family Apogonidae; genus Siphamia; species Siphamia tubifer. Next base: position 324,913 of record CM035795.1, read on the forward strand.
GCTTGAAAACATAAACAAAGAACTGAGTGGTCAGGTAGTCTACTATGATCACCAACCAAATTAAAACTTTCTAGCCCAGCCCTATCCACAAGCTCAGAAGTAAGATGCACATTAAATTCAAGACTTTTTTTCAAATCAACATGAGATGTCACTATATAGTCAACAACAGTTTTCCCTCTCACAGAAATGGATGTAAAGTTGTCATTTTCAGAATTTAATCTCCCATTAAGTATACAACATTTTGAGTCCTTCAGAAATTCCATAAAGGTATGTCCATGCTTATTTATATTCATGTCCAAAACTGTTCGAGGAGGAATATCATCTCCATTTACATACTCCTTAAGCATCCCTGTTCGGCTGTTAACATCACCACAGATATAGATTGAATCCACCTTGTCAGTAACAGTAACAGTAAGCCCAATAAGTGGCTGAAATAAATGTCTGCATTCCTGCCCCAGGTTGATGATTCAGGGGACAGGTAACATGAAATTAGAATGAAAAAGTATTGTGACTCTCTATGCTCAAAATGCAAACAAATTATTCCATCAAAAGTTTTATCAACAATCCTAACTGAATACCGCTCCAGTACTTCATTTTTCACCAGGAATCCAACTCCACCAGAGGCTTTAACAGCCCTCATATGGGCTATACGGTTATGTCCAAACCAGGTAAATCCCTCCATATCCAGTGTATCATTGCACAAGTGGGTTTCATTCAAAGAGATAAAGTCAGGGTTTAAAGATTTAAGCAACAGTATCCTGAGTTCACAGTTTGACATGGTCCACCCGTTAACATTCCAGTGGGCTAACAATAACTGTTCGTTGACAAACCTGACTGACTGGGCACGCCCCTCTCAGGCAGGACAACCATCAGATGCCAAACCTTCTCTTGTTGCACGCCGAGGCGACTGCGTCCGCTTCACCATGCGTCCATTAGCTGTCAAATAAAAGTCTCTCCCGACCGCAGTTTCCCGAATCCAAGTTCTAAAGTTAAGCTCCATCATTCGCTCAGCATGTGACTTTTCTGAAGACACGTATACGTCTTTAAAGTCGTCATTATCTCTCAGCTTCGATTTTCTACGCAGCACAGCCGCTTTCTCCTGAACTGAGCACAGCTCCACTTTAACAGCCCCCGGTCGGTCTCCACGCGCTCGCAGCCGCTCTACCGCTGCCGGGCAGAGCACAGTGTCACATCCAAGGCCGGCATGCAGCAGGTGTTTCACCGTAGCCATTAAGTCTTCTCCCTGTGAATGAGGAGACATCAGGGTCAAAGCATATCTTCTTCTCCAACATTTTCTGCTCGATATTTTCCATTCGTGCGCATAGAATGCCCACCTCTGTGTCCAAATTCATCCTCACATCTTTTATGGCCTTCTCGATCTCTTTCAACACTACGTTCTGACTTTCAGTCATCATCTTCTCCATCGACCCATGCAACTTGTCAACTCTGGAATTTACTTGCTTCTCCATACAATCAATTCTAGTGTTGCCTTGCTTTTCCATGTCACTCTGCATGCGATCCAGTCTTGTGTTAATTGCTTTCAGCTCTTTAATCACCGCATCACTACTGCAACACTCGGCGCTGATTTTGTTGCTGTTTCTGGACGTTCGCCCTGGTTTGTCTTGATCCCCCATAACTTTGTCCAAAATGTGGCACTTCACGCCACAGTACAAATATGCAAACTTTATAGTTTCGAACAAGATCAAATTTGACCAATAAATCACAGGATCAAAAGTTTTGAGAGTATCACACGCCAAACCATTCATGCGGCCATCTTGCGTTTTACTTACACATCTGTTTTTAATATTGTTTTTTATCTACTGTGCTTTGTGTTCCTTGCTTTTAATTGCACTGCAGTTTTGTATTATTGTGTTTTTATTGATTATTGTATTTTATTGGTCAGACACCAAATACTTAAATAAATCACATACACATCACAACAGCACAGATACACATATGAATCAGTTAATTTAGATGTTGACCTCTAGTGACGCTCACTCTCTTCAGTCACCACAGAACAAACTTGCTGGTGCTGCTTTAGTTTATTCCAGCTGTGATGAACCATGCTACTTTTATGTATTTAAAAGTCTGATGACTTTTAAATACGTAAACAGTTTCACATGTTTTGCAGATTACACATCCTGCACTTGTGCTGTCTAAATTTACCGCCTCCAGAAACCGTTCTTACTCTACTTTCTCTCCATCTTTCACGTTTCAAATTCTCCTGTTTTTAATTTCTCACTCACTGACTTTGCTGCTGCTGTCTCCTGTGTTCTGTCTAAACTAAGCACCAGTGAACGACCACATCAACAGTCTACTGCCTGATTAAAAATTATCTTAGTGTCATTTTCCTTCATTTGTTTACCTTTGTGTATAGATACATCCTAGGATGCGCTGGGACACATCATCAGTGATGTTGTTTCCTGAGATCATCGGGTGTTTTGGGTCTTTCAACATCAGACACCCTCCCTGAGGTGACCCAGCCGGGGTGATCAATTCCTGGCTTGTGTCCCAGCAGCATTAGCCCACTTTTTGGACCTTTTGATCCAGATCCACCTGGAGGCTGTCTCTGCAGCCTCTGTGGCGGACTTGATGCCTCTCCTTTTAGCAGCAGCTGAGATGCCAAGAAGGCTGTAGACCCTGCATAAGGACCATGCAGCGAAGCCTCTATCGGCTCACAGCAGGCTTTCCAGCCTCTCCTCCGACAGTCTTCCACGAGCTCCTGGTACTTGAGTCGCTTACGTTCGTTGGCCTCTTCAATGCGGTCCTCCCAAGGGACTGTCAGTTCCAATAAGAGGACTTGCTTTGAGGAGGCAGATGTCAGAACCAGGTCTGGTCTCAACGAGGAATAATATGCAAAATGTTTATTATATTTTTGTTTGAGTGATTCAACTACAATCCACTCGCATTTAATTAAAATATTGTTTTTCGTCACATCATCCACCCAACCTGTGGTTGGTCCTCATGGCCCGTGGGTGTGCAGTTCAACCGCGCATCTCTAGTCATCATATCATCGAATCAATATCGGAATGTGGCAAAAACAAAACATGAAGAAATGTAAAATAGTTTTTATTAATGCTACCATATGTGTAGTATATTGAAATAGTATTTCAAAATTTTCAATGAATGTTAATTTTTCCTATATTAAATTAAAATGACAAATATTGGTAGGGACTATTTTGCAATCCCCAAACATTGGTTGTGACATGTCAGAAACCTACGCCCATGCTTTTAGCTTTGCTTTACTAGTACTTTTTGCAGTTACTGTACAAACACCTACCAATTTTCTCCAAAACAACATACATTTGAGAGGAGCTATTTTGATACATAACAAAGGATGCTTTAAATGTTGCAAAAAACACAACACATTTTTGCCAAAAAATGCAGTTACTGACTTTTTGCTTTATAGGACAGCATACTTTACAGTATGAGCTCCAGAGAAATGAGACGCCAAGATTATTTTTTTTTTCAAATGGAATCACCTAATTCAAGTAATATTTATAATGACATCAATGTCATTGTTGATTCACAAAGTAAGGAATATTTTCCTTAATTTGCGTAAATGTTCTTCTGTTTACTCATAATGTGGCTGGATATCAGATTGACCCAGGCATGGACAAAGGGCCGGTGTGGCTGCAGGTTTTTGTTCCAATCATCCAAGAGTTCACAGTTTGACCAATCAACTCCCTGAAGACTGAGATCAGTTGACTAATTGAATTTCGTCTGGTGCGCTGCTGCTTGGTTGGAACAAAAACCTGTAGCCACACCAGACGTTTGGGAATGGTTTACCCATGCCTGCATTAACCCATAAAGACTCACTCTCAGTTTCTCTATATTTCTGAAGTGATTAATTACTATTTATTATAATGTGCTCTGTATTTTGCATTACTTTCCCCAATGAAAATGAGGCATTTTCCAATATTTAATTTCCTGATCATGTAGATCAGGGTTCTCACTCATTTTCTTTCAAGGGCTATTTAATTTCCATTGGGCCGGACCAGTAAAATAATAGAATATCATTTCAAAAAATAACTTTTGCCTTTGATTTATTGCAAAAAAAACCCAAAACATTAACCCCATGAGAACAAAGGAGACCTTACTGTGTTGTGGTTGCACCTGATGAACACCTCCGGGTCAATCCCACACAAGCTAGTCAAGCTTGCGCTACACCACCACTATGTTCTTTGAAATATAGACCTGATTCAAGATTGTTATGATAACTTCAGGATCAGGGTTACTTCTGTGTCAGTCACTTCAGACTGGTATCACCTTGAGAAAGGAATAATAACTGGGTGCACCATCTCTATATCCTTTTCACATTAGCAATGAACATGATGGTAAAAGCAGCTGAGGTACAATAGAGAGGGCCTCTGTTTCGATCAAGTGTTCAAAAACCGCCCATAAGAGCCTACATGGACGATCTGACCATCACAACAACATAAGTGCCAGGGAGGAGGTGGATCTTGCAGGGTTTGGAAGAATTTAATAAAATGGGCCAGGATGACTTTCAAGTCCTCCAAATCAAGGTCCATGGTGTTGAAGAAGGGTAAGGTAGTGGAAAAATTCAGGTTCACTATCACCGGAACTACAATCCCATCCCATCTCAGAGAAACCTGTCAGGAGTTTGGACATAAGGCACTCATGAGACATATGGCAACAGGAAGAGCAGGCTTGGGCTTCTTCCCAAAGACCCAGGCTTCCCGGCTCTAGGGCAAGGAGAGACACCATCTACTCCAGGAAGAGGTCCAGGCAGGTGCGGAGGAAGAGCGAGTGGGTAGGGCAGTGGGGATCCAACAGCAGGGAGCATGGACAAGGCGGGAGAGCACGCTGCAACGCAAAGTCAACTGGGCAAACATGCATCCGATTCCTCATGCAGGCAATCTACAATGCCCTCCTAAGTCCAGTAAACCTCCACATGTAGGGATATAGTGGGACACCTTCCTGCCTCCTCTGCTCTGGAAGATGCTCATTAGAACACCTCCTCAGCATTTGCCCAAAGGCCCTGGGTGATAGTCGCTATTGCTGGCGCCATGACCAGGTACTAAAAGCGCCTGCTGAGAGTATAGCCTCAGTCATCAACACCAACAAACACCACCGCACTCCAAATTCATTAAACCTGGAGAAAGACCTGGGACAGTCCGACAGACAACAGGCCTACTCTACAGAGCTGTCAACTTCACAGGGGCCTGGGAAAACACTGACATTCCCCCAGCAGATAATAACAACATCTCTCTGGCCAAACATGACCATCAAGTCCGAGGTTTCAAAACACCTGATCATGCTTGAACTAACAGTGCCCTGGGAAGAGCAGTTATAGGAAGCCAACAAATGCTCTAAGTACCAGGAACTGGTGGAGGAGTGCAGAAGCACAGGTTGAAGGGACAGACTATAGATGAATGTCCATTTATAAATGAAGGAGGGGGGGGGGGGGGGCTGGTCCATCCACCAGACAGGTGAGAGAGGAGGTCCAGGGTCACAGGTCAGCACAGGCGAGTCATCGCAGATCCTGTTGTCCATGGCACTGTCAAGAGAGTCACCACTACCCCCAGGGAGGGACGGGGGAAAGGGGACACCAGGTGACGAGACATGAACAGACTTGGTATGAAAGATAGGTTATAAAAATGACAGAAACAGGTGTGAGAGAGAGAAAGAGAAGAAAGAACTTGGTGTCTGTTCTTCCTCCATCATTCTATCTCCTAGTGCAGCTTAGACTGAACTGTGGGTTCAGTCTATTTTTAACTAACCTGACCATAGTCTTTATCAAACAGGAATTTTTTCAACCTAATTTTAAATGTAGTAACCATGGTAACTAAAGGCTCTAGCTCCATCAGACAGTAACCATGGTAACTAAAGGCTCTAGCTCCATCAGACAGTAACCATGGTAAATAAAGGCTCTAGCTCCATCAGACAGTAACCATGGTAACTAAAGGCTCTAGCTCCATCAGACAGTAACCATGGTAACTAAAGACTCTAGCTCCATCAGACAGTAACCATGGTAACTAAAGGCTCTAGCTCCATCAGACAGTAACCATGGTAACTAAAGACTCTAGCTCCATCAGACAGTAACCATGGTAACTAAAGGCTCTAGCTCCATCAGACAGTAACCATGGTAACTAAAGGCTCTAGCTCCATCAGACAGTAACCATGGTAACTAAAGGTTCTAGCTCCATCAGACAGTAACCATGGTAACTAAAGACTCTAGCTCCATTAGACAGTAACCATGGTAACTAAAGGCTCTAGCTCCATCAGACAGTAACCATGGTAACTAAAGACTCTAGCTCCATCAGACAGTAACCATGGTAACTAAAGGCTCTAGCTCCATCAGATAGTAACCATGGTAACTAAAGGCTCTAGCTCCATCAGACAGTAACCATGGTAACTAAAGGCTCTAGCTCCTACTGTACTTTTACAAACCCTAGGAACTTTCAATAAACCTGCATTCTGAGAACGAAGGGTTCTATTGGGCTGGTACGGAACCAGATCATCTTTAAGATAAGAGGGGCCCATACCATTAACCCCTGACCTCTGACCTCTAACCCTAACCCATACCATTAATGGTTTTATATGTAAGGAGGAGGATTTTAAATGTAATTCTAAACTCAACTGGTAGCCAGTGAAGGGTTTGGAGCACAGGGGTGATAGGGTTAGGGGTCAGGGGTCAGGGTTTGGAGCACAGGGGTGATAGGGCTAGGGGTAATTTTTAGACAGAATATTCCTAAATTTGGCTAATGTTGCGCAGGTGAAAAAGGCTGTTCTGCATGTTTGGTTAATGTGCCCTGACCTCTGACCCTTTGAATGAAAGATGTGGATCAAATAAAATCTCCTAAATGTTTAACTGTGTCACTGGGTGTTACACTTAAGTTGTCTACAGTAACTATCTGGTCAGTTAGGGAGTCTGTGGCATTTTTAGGACCTATTATAATGACTTAAATTTTTTCAGGGTTCAATGAAAGATAATTGGCACTCATCCAAGTCTTTATGTCTTGGACACATGTACTTAGTTTATCTATTTGTCTGGTCTGATCAGGTTTAATCGATAAATATAGCTGTGTGTCATCTGCATAACAATGAAAATTAATGCCATGATTTCTAATGATGTTACCTAAAGGGAGCATATATAGTGTAAACAAAATAGGCCCAAGGACTGACCCTTGAGGAACGCCATAATTAACTCTGGAGGACTGCGATGATTGTTGATTAACGTTAACAAATTGTTATGGATTAGATAAATATGATTTAAAGCAGCAGAGGGCTGCTCCTCTAATACCTATATCACATTCTAATCTGTGCACTAAGATACTGTGGTCAATGGTGTCAAAGGCTGCACTAAGGTCTAATAACACCAGGACCCATATTAATCCATCATCAGTGGATAATAATAATCATTAGTGACTTTGACTAATGCAGTTTCAGTCTGTGATGAGCACAAAAGCCAGACTGAAACTGTTCAATTAAACTATTATCCTGCAGGTGCTGACACAGCTGTTTAACTATTACTCTTTCTAGAACTTTTCAGAGGAAGGGCAGATTAGATATAGACCTAGAATTGTCTAGAATGTCAGGATCTAAGGTAGGTTTTTTCAGAATTGGTTTAATAACAACATATTTAAATGACTGCGGCACATATCCAGTAATTAATGAAGTGTTAATTATATTTAGGACAGTGTTAATAATTAGGGGCAGAATCTGTTTAAAGAGTTTAGTTGTAATTGGATCTAAGAGGCAGGTGATGATTTGGAAGACATGATAATAGATATGACATCAGTTGATGATTTAGTGTTACAGAGGGGTTTATAAAAAGGCCTAGGTTTGAAACCACTGCTTTTTCTGATCTAATATTTGGGAGTAGTTGATCTATTTCATCTCGAAGAGTTGATATTTTATTGTTAACCCTCTGGAGTCAAGGCCTTCCAGAGAAGTGTGAAATTGTGTTAAATTGCCCGCTGGCGGCAACTCTGACTCCAGAGGGAACTGCAGGAAATCATCAAAATGAAGCGTGGATTGAATAACTGGTTCCACTGAGGTATGATCTGATGACCATGAAATGTTATTTTAAGCAATTAATAGGTTTAATGGTTTACAAGTTATCAAACATTTTAGAGTAGTTTGTGGTTTTGGTTGCCGGTGGTTGTTTGGGTTTGAGTGTTAATTTGTATGCAGTGCTAATCATGAAAATCCTGTAGGATGACAACTCTCTGACTCACTGTTTACAAACCTTCATAGCATTGATGGAATTAGTGTATGCTTTACTAGCTAGAGCCATATTATTGACCAGGCAGTGGGACAGACGCCCAGGGGCCCAAGGGATGGGTGTGGGCCAAAGCAATGCCAACTGTGATGTCAGAGGGCCTCTATTCTCTTGGATCTTATGACTACTCACTCTGTTATCGGGCATATTTGAAGATAACCCAGAGAGAAGGGTGATATGAATTGGGGGGGGGCAATAGGCCCCTGGGCTATGGGGAATAGCAATGAGAGGGAAACGTTCATTCTCCAGACTGGCTGGAATTAAAAATGACTCGGGATGAGAATGTGCCAAAATCAGTTGAATTCACTCTCTCTTCTTGAAATAGAATCAGTTTGTTTGACAGCTCAAATTTGATGAGTTAGTGAACGACTTTGCATGACGGAAGAGCAGAAACAATCTTTTGGAGAGTATGGTAGGTTGGGGTGGGGGTGGGTTTTGCAAACTCTTGACCCCGGGGCTGAGACCCCTCATAATCTGGCAAGTCTGATGAATTTACCAAGTATGATGATAAAATGGTTCAAAATATTATTGTTTCCAGCCCCATTTTTTATGTGGGATACACACCTAAGGATTTTCCAAATCATGAGCAATTTTGTATGTTTCAAACGAAGACAACGTGAAGACAAAAAATCAGGTATTGAACAGTATGTGTGTGTGTGTGTGTGTGTGTGTGCATACTTCAACAATCTCAGCACACACATAATGATTCTGTCCCAACATTGATCTAGAATCTGGTCTTTCGAGATAGAAATCTCATGTGACCAAATGTGATCTACACTGTAATAAAGTTGCCTTTATTTAAAAAAAAAAAAGCAAACTCATTGTCTTTTAAAAAGTAATTTGTTTATTTAGATAAATTACATTGGAATAACTTGATATTGAGTAACCAGTACTCCAAATTAACTCAAATAAAAAGTATTAGAGTAATTTATGTATTGTGTGATTCCAGTACCCAAGTCAATGAGGTTCTCATCAATTTTTTAAAAGTCAATTTTAATTAATATTTCAAAGTTTTGAATACTTAATTCTCTTCAGTTTTACTCATCCATCATCTTAACACCAACCTAACTTAGTTTCTTGACTTAAAATTTCTACAATAGATTAGAACCCCACATGCTGATTTAAATAAAACATTATCTAACAGCAATGATACCACAAAACACAATGATTGGAGAATAACCAATAGATTAACTCAGTGGAATTACAAAATGTCGAAGAATGCATTCAACAGGAGACATGACAATATCTTGTGAATAGAAATTTAAGTTCACACAATTGAACTAAAAACTGTTACTGGTTTGGGAATATGTTCCAGTTTTGGACAATATATGTAAAAGACATTTGTACTAAAAGATTCAAGATTCAAGATTCAAGATGTCTTTATTGTCACTGAGCATTTGCATGTCAGTGAAATTTTCAGTGCAACCCCCGTGTAAAGATAACAAAATGAAACAAGATAAACCAACTGGCATGCAATAAAAACAGAATAGAATAAGATAAAATAAAATGAAATAAATAAAATGAGAAAAATAGAATTATTTGCAAATACGAGAGAAAATATACATGTCTGTATGTGTATATATACGTTGTGCATATGCATATATACACTAAGGTGCGGTTGTGTGGATGGTGAAGTGCAGTGTGCAGTGATTCAGTCTATTGTCCTGCAGTGCGGGGGGGGGGGGGGGGGGGGTGATAGCTTTGACAGCTCTGGGGAAGAACTGTCTTTTAGTCTGTTAGTGGTGGTGCGGATGTTCCTGTACAAACAGTCTGTGGTCTGGGTGGCTGGGGTCCATGGCGATGGCTCTTGCCCTCTTCTTGACTCCACCTACATATATCGAGTCCAAGTCAGGGAGGGGGCAGCCCACGATGCCCTGTGCAGTTGTGACCACCCGTGCCAGTTGTTTCCTCTCCTGTGTCGTGCATCTGCCATACCACACGGTCACACTGAGACAAAGGATGCTTTCAATTGTCGCCCTGTAGAAGTTCACGAACAACTGAGAGGAGAGTCCAGCCCATTTCAGATAATATAAAAAAATTATATCCCTTCCATAACTAAATGGTAAATGGACTGCATTTATATAGCGCTTTTCCACCTTCATGGTGCTCAAAGCGCTTCACATTAGCCTCTCATTCACCCATTCACACACACTCATACACCAGTAGGTTTCTAAGGTCTACAGTCAGTCCTACTGGGGGCCTAAGCCAGGGTTCAGTGTCTTGCCCAAGGACACTTCGACATGTGGAAGAAACAATATTTTAAGAGCAAATGTCTTTCAGAGAAGGTTTTAGAATGAACCATTTTTAGTTCTGTTGCTTAGTACCTAGTAATGTTATTTAAATGACTGCGTCACGTATCCAGTAATTAATGGTAAATGGACTGCGTTTATAAAATGCTTTACATTAGCCTCTCATTCACCCATTCACACACACTCATACACCAGTAGGTTTATAAGGTCAAAGGTCAGTCCTACTGGGGGCCTAAGCCAGGGTTCAGTGTCTTGCCCAAGGACACTTTGACATGTGGACAGCCAGAGCTGGGACGCAAACCGTCAATCTCTCAGTCATTGGGCGACCCACTCTACCAACTGAGCCACTAAACTAAATGACCCACTCTACCAACTGACCCACTCTACCAACTGAGCCACTAAACTAAATGACCCACTCTACCAACTGACCCACTCTACCAACTGAGCCACTAAACTAAATGACCCACTCTACCAACTGACCCACTCTACCAACTGAGCCACAGCAGCCCGCATTAATGAAGTGTTAATTATATTTAGGACAGTGTTAATAATTAGGGGCAGAATCTGTTTAAAGAGTTTAGTTGTAATTGGATCTAAGAGGCAGGTGATGATTTGGAAGACATGATAATAGATATGACATCAGTTTGGTCTACAGTGGTGAAATTATTTAGTGTTACAGAGGGATTTATTAAAGGGCCTAGGTTTGAAAACGCTACTTTTTCTGATCTAATATTTGGGAGTAGTTGATCTATTTTATCTCTAACAGTTGATATTTTATGATATTTAGAATTAAATTTAAAATCCTCCTCCTTACATATAAAACCATTAATGGTATGGGTTAGGGTTAGGGGTCAGAGGTCAGGGGTTAATGGGCCCCTCTTATCTTAAAGATGATCTGTTTCCGTACCAGCCCAATAGAACCCTTCATTCTCAGAATGCAGGTTTATTGAAAGTTCCTAGGGTTTGTAAAAGTACAGTTGGAGCTAGAGCCTTTAGTTACCATGGTTACTGTCTGATGGAGCTAGAGCCTTTAGTTACCATGGTTACTGTCTGATGGAGCTAGAGCCTTTAGTTACCATGGTTACTGTCTGATGGAGCTAGAGCCTTTAGTTACCATGGTTACTGTCTGATGGAGCTAGAGTCTTTAGTTACCATGGATACTGTCTGATGGAATCATCTTCCCTTTAATATTAAAGACGCAGAAACAGTCTCTACATTTAAAATTAGGCTTAAAACATTCCTGTTTGAGAAAGCCTATGGTCAGGTTAGTTAAAAATGATGTGACTCATATATCATGTATACATGATGTATGAGTCACAGTTCAGTCTAGGCTGCCCTAGGAGTTAGAATGCTGGGGGAAGTACAGACACTGAGTTCTTTCTTCTCTTTCTCTCTCTCACATCTGTTTCTGTCATTTTTATAACATATCTTTCATACCAAGTCTGTTCATGACTAGTCACCTGGTGTCGTCGTCGTCCCCCCCCGGGGGGAATGGTGGTTTTCCTGACAGTGTCTGCACGGGAGCCATGGACGACAGGATCTGCAGTGTCTCACCTGTGCTGACCTGTGACCCCGGACCCCCGCCCCTGCCTGTCTGGTCCAGCCCCCCTTCCTTCATTTATAAATGGACGTTCATCTATTGTCTGTCCGTCCATGGGAGTGGATCTGTCCTTCAATGTGGTTCTCCTCAACATTTCTTCTTTTTCCCACTGGGTTTGGAAGTTTTTTCTGCTGAGAAGGAGGGTCTAAGGACAGGGGGAGGGTCTAAGGACAGGGGGAGGGTCTAAGGACAGGGGATGCCTGGGACTTTTCATGTATTTCTGTAGTTGATTGTGTTTTTGTAAAGCCCTCTGAGACGACTTTGGTGTGATTTAGGGCTTTATAAATAAAATTGAATTGAATTGAATTGAATTGAAAGCACTTTGTACAAGAATAAAAGGTGCTTATGGAACCTGTGAATTTAATGCTACTAATTAAAACCACAGAGCAATGAACAATGAAAGCAACTGATTAGATTGACACAAGTTAGTGAATGAAATTGCAAAACATGAGTTTATTTATTATTTATAGTGTATTATTTACAAGTGTATGTGTGAAGATGGAAACGGTCGGAAATGGATGGATGAAACCCGGGACAGCACTTTCGCAAACAACCAGCCACAATGCCCCTCATGTCTATCAAACACTCCCTCAATCATCACGAAACAACCTTGACGTCTTGACACGCCTATCTTCCCCAGGGAAGCCAAACAGCCTCAGAAGTGATGAGTGTTTTTCATTTTAGCCAATGATCACCTATAATTTTGAAAAAACGTAATGCTCAGAACCGCACCTTGAAACCGGGCTTCCAGCCCAATAGACACCCTTGGAAGCCGGGCTGCGGCGCGTGGCTGAAAGGATGATTTTTGCAGTGAACCACAGAGATTTCACAAGAAATCCCTTGATCAAGCTATGTGTGGTACTACATGTGTTAGTTACCAAACTAAATGCAATCTTGGGCATATCTCATGTATGTATATTTACTGTTTTATCATCAATTTAACACTGAATTTCGGAGACAGCCTGTGACAAATCGTCCCTGGTATATACATAAGTGACATGACACATACACATAAGTTGTGAATACATCTATGAGAAAAACATATACTTTCCAATGTTCAAAGTATTCAATATCTGTGTCATGCTCGGCCATATTGTCAGTTTTATTTACACACTGGGTAGTCATGACCTGTGACCTGGACCAGCATTCCTTGCGTGCAGCGAGATGCTGAATTAGCTTATTCTGCGGCAGCTTAGCATTTACTTTAGGGATACATCATTATTAGTCATTTCATTTTATTTAATTGGCCTGTGATCCCAAATGGATTGTCTTTTCATCTCCTATAAAAATGTCACATCCAGTAATGTTCCATATTACAACCTTCTCTGTGATTTTGGCAATGACTTCAGTGCTTCAACAAATCCCCCAGTAGGTGAAGACCTTATCACCAAAGTTGTTAAATCACAATCTCCCTGTTAATGATGCATTATTAATTATAAAAGCCTTCTTAATGAGCACATTCTGTGTCAGTAGCGTCCTTTGTGTATCCAGATCAGGTCCACTTTAATCAAACTGTGATACAGCTCAATACTCGAGGAAATCTGACTCAAGTCTTGCCAGAAAACCCTCCTGGCAGAACAGACAGGATGGGCTGGGAGGCTGTCATTACAACAAAAGGGTGGCTTTCACGAAATAAAACAAAGGAGGAGAGGGAAAATAATAAATAGCACATGAATGGATAGTTATTTGGTAATGAACTTTGCATTACTGTGGGGCAAGGAACACTTTTAAGGATGGTGCACATCTGCATGAAATGTACTGAATGTCTCTGCACAGTTTCTGATGCACATTTAACAGCCTGTAATGAAAACATTTTCACTGACAGAGACTGCAAGTTTTCTGTCAAAATATTAATAAACCCTGTACTTGCATTTCTGACCCACCTTGGAGTCCTAAATAAATATGCATATTATAGGTAAGAGAGCAGGTCATGAACTACTGCTACTCTTTTTGCTCAAAATAAAAAAAATTATATTCTGAATCATAAAGGTTGCACCATAGAATACTGTTATGTGAGGAAAGGGGAAACAAAAAGAGGTGTGGAGGAGAAAATGGTGGAAGACATACTGGAGAGGGTTAGATGTTATGGACACACTGACAAACCAACACATGCAAAGGGATCACCCACCAAAGAGCAGGGTCATTTTACAGACTCAGCCAGTGGGGCTGACACCCAGGGGCACGTGAGGGGGGGGGGGTTTGATACCAATACTGATTGCGATTTGGAGGATGTTCAGAGTGGAGGACAAGCTCCATTCTTGTCAGAACACAGGCATATTAGTACACCTGAAACCATCAGGTGTAGGAGTGTGGGGGTGATATGCTGGTTGTCAGAGCAGAAGTAAAAGCACTCACTTCAGTGGGATTTTACTGGTTATAAAGCCCCTGTAAAACAGTACACTCTAAGCCCAGATAAGTAGAGATTACGTTAAAAATTTGAGGCAAGTGATTGCACTTAAATAATTTGAGTAATGATCAACTAATTAATTGGTGTAAGTACACTGTAGATTTTGCAGTGTTAATTTGGAGACAATGGGACCAAATACACACTAGAAGAAGTTAAATAAACTCTCTAAGTGTTGATTTAACACTGCAAAATTTACTGTGTATTTTCAACTTTAATGCTAAATGCATTGGACTTAAATTATTAAGTCAAAAAGATTAAAAGACAAGTTACTGTTACGAGTCAGTTTAAGGAGACCAGAACCCAGTTGCAGAGTATAACGAAAAAACATTTACAAAAAAGCTCTCCAAAAGGAAAAGTAGCAACTAAAAGGTTTAACTAAAAATCACCACGAAACATGGGAAAAACTACCAGAGCAAAGTACAACTGAAAACACTGTGACAAGGCACTGAAAAACTTACAACAAGAAACTTCATGGAGCACAGGGCCGGAGATCTCTGAGAGCATGAACAAGTTGTTGCAGCATGGGAGAGAATAATCTGGCACAGGAGATGAGAAGGAAGTGGTTTAAGAAGCCACCTAATCAGGCAGAATGCGCTGCAGGTGTGCCGGTGGCTCCATGCTCTCAGAGATCGGCCCGCCCCTAATGCAGTCCCTGCAGGCAGAGAGAGAGAGAGAGAGGAGTCAGCTCACTCAACCAGAACAGGATCATAACAGTACCCCCCCCCTCAATGGACACCCCCTGGCGTCCTTCCAGGCTTACCCGGAAACCTCTGGTAAAAGTCCTGCAGCAGTTGCGGGTCGAGGATGAGAGAACGCCCAATCCAGGAGCGCTCCTCGGGGCCGTACCCCTCCCAGTCGACCAAGTACTGGAAACCTCTCCCCCGCCTACGTACGTCTAGAATCCGGTTGACAGTGTAGGCTGGGTGGCCCTCGATGAGACGTGGGGGGGTGGTGGTGGCGCAGGAGGCTGGAGGGGACTTTCTGTAACCGGTTTGAGAAGAGAGACGTGGAACACTGGATGGACGTTCATGGAGGTGGGGAGGCGGAGGCGAACAGCACTGGGGTTAATTATTTTCTCCACCGGATAGGGGCCAACATACTTGGGGGCGAGTTTTCTGGACTCAGTTAGGAGGGGGAGGTCTCGGGAGGAGAGCCACACTTGCTGGCCCACCTGGTAGTTGGGTGCTGGAATACGATGCCGGTCTGCCAGGCGTCTGTTGCGCTCCGCCGTCCTCCCCAAGGCAGCTCTGGTCTCCCGCCACACACGTTTGATTCGGCGGAACTGGGCATGGACAGATGGTACCGCCGCATCCGATTCCTGGCTCGGAAACACTGGGGGCTGGTAGCCATGGTTGATCATAAATGGTGAGAAGCCGGTGGCTGAGCTGATGAGGGAGTTGTGGGCATATTCTACCCAGGGAAGGTGTGTGGCCCAGGAGGACGGAAGGCGGGAAGCTACACATCGCAGAGAGGACTCCAAACTCTGGTTGGCCCGTTCGGTCTGTCCGTTGGTCTGAGGGTGGTATCCAGAAGAGAGGCTGGAGGTGGTTCCTAAAGCCCGGCAGAAACCCTTCCATACTTGCGAGGTGAACTGGGGTCCGCGGTCAGACACGATGTCCTGGGGAATCCCATGGAGTCTGAAAACATATTGCACTAGGAGGTTAACTGTTTCTAAAGCGGTGGGGAGCTTAGGGAGAGGGACAAAATGTACCGCCTTGGAAAAGCGATCAACCACAGTTAGAATTGTATCATTACCTTCAGAGGGAGGCAGTCCGGTAACAAAATCCACTGCGATGTGTGACCAGGGACGAGGAGGGATGGGTAAGGGCTGCAGGAGTCCAGCGGGGGGCCGGTGTGAGGACTTGTTGCACGCGCACACCGTGCACGCAGCGATGAAAGTCCGGACATCTGCAGCCATGGATGGCCACCAGAAACGCTGCTGGATGAGGGCCAGTATACGGTAGACTCCCGGGTGGCAGGCTATTCGAGAGGTGTGCCCCCATGAGAGCACTGATGGCCTGGCAGACTGCGGCACGAACAGCCGACCCAGCGGACACCCATCTGGGACAGTCTGTCCTTGTAGGGCTTCCTGGACCTCTCTTCCTACTCGCCAGTGGACCTCCCCCAGCACACACCCAGGATCTAGGATGGTCTCCTTTGAGGTCTCCCTCCCCTCCAAGGCAAACTGACGGGAGAGCGTGTCTGGCTTCGTGTTCTGAGACCCTGGGCGATAGGTGATCGTGAAGCGGAACCTCCCCAGGAACAAGGCCCAGCGGGCCTGTCGTGAGTTTAGACGGCGGGCAGTGCGAAGGTAGGAGAGGTTCTTGTGGTCCGTCCAAACGATGATTGGTTTATCCCCTCCCTCCAGCCAGTGCCTCCATTCCTGGAGAGCCAGAACCACCGCCAGGAGCTCACGGTTCCCCACGTCATAGTTTGATTCAGCAGGCGTTAGGCGGCGTGAGAAGAAGGCACAGAGATGGAGTTTGTTGTCAGTGGGTAGGCGCTGGGAGAGGACGGCCCCAACCCCGGAGTCCGAGGCATCAACCTCGACCACAAACTGCTGCTCAGGATCTGGGTGCATAAGGACAGGGGCATTAACAAACATGTTTTTCAAGTTGTCAAAAGCAAGTTGTTCAACAGGAGACCAGACAAAAGAGAGTTTGGATGATGTGAGACGAGTGAGTGGAGCTGCCAGGCGGCTGTAGTTTCGAATGAACCTACGGTAAAAATTGGCAAAGCCCAGAAAGCGCTGAAGCGGAGGGATCTGCTCGAAGCTGTCCCTTTTCCACCACAAAACCCAAAAAACTCACTGATGACACATGGAATTCACATTTTTCAGCTTTGACATACAATTTGTTTTGCAGCAACCTTTTCAACACTTCCCGCACATGACCCACATGTTCCTCCATGGAACTGGAGAAAATCAGAATATCATCCAAATATACAAAGACAGTCTTATTGAGCAAGTCACGCAGTACATCATTGATCAAACACTGGAAAACTGCTGGAGCATTGGTAAGTCCAAATGGCATGACCAGATATTCAAAATGGCCTAAAGGTGTGTTAAACGCCGTTTTCCACTCATCCCCGTCTCTTATTCGGATGAGGTGGTAGGCGTTTCTCAGGTCTAGTTTAGAAAAAACTCTGGCTGTGTGTAGAGGACTGAAGGCTGAGTCAATCAGAGGGAGGGGGTACTTGTTTTTTACTGTGATGTCATTGAGGCAAGTATAATCAATACAGGGGAGCAGGGTTTTGTCTTTTTTCTCCACAAAGAAAAACCCCGCCCCTACGGGGGACGAGGAGGGACGAATGAGGCCGGCTGCCACCGACTCTGTGAGGTATTTTTCCATGGCCTCACGTTCGGGCTTGGACAGGTGGAAAAGTCTTTTGGTAGGGAGGGTGGCGCCGGGAAGTAGGTCAATGGCGCAGTCGTAAGGTCTGTGGGGAGATAACGAGGAGGCGGATGTTTTACTAAAAATCTGCTGCAGGTCATGGTAGTCTGAGGGAACGTTAGCTAAATTTATTACCTCTGGTGCTGGGGATGAGTCTGTAGATCAAGCTGGCTGAGCTGATTTGAGGCAATGGGCGTGGCAATGATTGCACCAATTGCGGATGGTGGCCATGGACCAATCAATGTGGGGGTTGTGGAGTTTCAGCCAGGGGATACCCAGAATAACGGAGTTCAGGGGGGTGGTGATTACGTACAGATCTATGTATTCATGGTGATTACTGGAGAGAATTAATTTCACTGGTTCTGTTTTATGTGTCACCAGCTCTAGTAGTTTGCCATCTACTGAGTGGACCTCTTTAGGAGTTAACAGTTCATATGTAGGGATGCCGTGAGTTTTAACAAAGTCAAAGTCAATGAAATTATCATCTGCACCAGAATCCACCAGCACTTGAGTCGGGACAGAGTGTTCGTGGCCATGGATCATACCTGAAACTTGGACTCTCGAAGTGGAGGAGAAAGAGATGCGGCTCACCATAGTTCCTCCTTCTAATGGTGGGCCCCACCTTTTGGCACCTCCGGGCAGCGGGAAATGAAGTGTCCTCGTTGGCCACAGTAGAGGCACAGCTGGTCTCGCATTCTGCGTTGTCTCTCAGCGGGTGTGAGGCGTGCGCTTCCTAGTTGCATGGGCTCGTCCGTAGGTGGCGGTCGTTGCCCATGAATGCAGTGGGTGGCATCAGGAGATCCCGAGGTGGAGTCAGGGGAGTAGAGCTGGGTGCTGGTGAGGAGCTGCCTCTTCTTCACGCTCCCTAGCTCTTTCCCTGATTCTATTGTCTAGGCGGATGGCCAAATCAATGAGGGAGTTGAGGGAGTTACACTCCTCTCGAACCGCTAGTTCATCCTTTAAGTCCCCTGCCAACCCCTTGAGAAATATGGCCTGCAATGCAGAATCATCCCACCCACTCTCAGCTGCTAAAATGCGGAAGTTTACAGCGTACTCTGACACGGAAAGGTTACCCTGCTGTAGGTCAAGTAACTGGGTTACAGCCTGTCTCCCCTTTACTGGATGATCAAAAACTCGTTTCATCTCGTCTATGAATCGGTGGTAATCATGCATTAACTCTTGCTGCTGTGTGGAAATAGCTAGGGACCAGGCTGCAGCCTGTCCAGTGAGTAAGCTCATAATGAATGCTACTTTAGCTTGAGGGGTGGAGTAGGTGAGAGGTTGCTGAGTGAACACAAGATGGCATTGGTGTAGAAACTGTGAGCATGTCCCTAAGTCTCCTGAGTACCTGGCTGGTATGGGGATATAGGGCTCACGTGCCTGCGGTGCTGGGCTGGTAAGCAGGCTGTTGGCTGGGTCAGGACCGGTGGAGCTCGGGGAGCGGGTGAGTCATTCTTCTAGTGCCGCCAGCTGTCCACTTAATTGAGAGACGCCAGTTGTGATGCGTTGCACGTGTTCCGACACTTGGTGCAGAGCCAACTCCGTCTGATTCACCCTCGCAGCTTGCGAGGAGAGTTCTTGTCTCAGAAAATCTGACTCTGCTGGGTCCATGCTGGCCAGATTATTCTGTTACGAGTCAGTTTAAGGAGACCAGGACCCAGTATTTAGAACAGGGGTGTCAAACTCCAGTCCTCGAGGGTCAGCATGTTTTAGATATTTCCCTCTTCCGTGTGATTCAGTTTAACCCTGTAACTCCTGAGAACTAACAAAATAATTGGTAACATGAGCAAAGTAAGACCCAAAATGGCAGAAAATCAAACAAAAATACTACAATAAAAAAAATTTAGAAAAATAAACAAAATGAGCAACAAAAACGAATAAATATTTATAAATTGACAAATAATGTGGAAAATTTTGAAAAAAATTACTAAAGAAAACTACTATTGAAATTTGGTCCCAGCAATTTTAATTTTGCCTTTAAAAAAATGTTTAAATAAAAGAAAAAAAAAAAAATGTGGCACCTTGTCCATGCACAAAACTAAAAGAAAAATGGTTGAATTTCTCTGAATATTTAAACTAAATCATCCATTCATAACACATCAGCACTGACATTTAAAGAGTTAATAATCAGCTCCTCATCAGACTGATAATGATGTAATGACCTCCAGGTGTAATGGAAGAGGGAAACATCTAAAACATGCAGGACACCGGCCCTCGAGGACCACAGTTTGACACCCCTGATTTAGAACTAGAGATGCACCAAATCCTGATTTTTAAGGTTCTGCTAAATACCGAATCCACTGCTTAAAAAAGTTTCCTTCCCTTAACATTAAAGGTATTGTGACGTCCAAAACTCATTTTTGATATTTTCATGTTACTATATGGGTCGTCTGTTCTGTTCAGTGGTTTTCCTATGGTCTGGGGCTCTTGGAGGCCTGAGCATGAAACGCTCTCTCTGATTTGTCTCCCACGTGCTACGTCACACACGGGAGAGCAATAAGGAGACCCCCCCCCTCTTCTCTTCTGCCCGTCCCCTGTGCTTAGCCCCGCCCCCACCAACGTTACTAGAGAAACGGTGTTCACATGCGCTCCTGCTCTTACAACCTTTTCATCGCTGAACGGTTTACTCGTGTCGTAATGGCTCCTAAATCACACCTCAAATGTCATGTTGTTGGCTGTGTATTAGATCAGCAACAATCACTATTTGACCTACCAAGCTCCCCTGAAGAACTACGTTCCCAGTGGCTGGCTTTTATCTACCAAGGTAACGTTCCTGCTTATTTACCCAAGAGAGGCAAGACTTGTTCCGGTCATTTTGAAGAAAACTGTTTTCAAAACCTCCAAATGCACAAGGCCGGATTCTCAAAGCTGCTTTTAAACAAAGGAGTCGTACCAACGATCCGCGTCCCAGGCACAACTGTAAGTATTATCTTACTACTTTCATTTGTTGATGTAATAGTAATCTGATTACTTTTTGATTTACGAGGAAACTATGAATTAAAAACTTATAATAACAAAGTAACAAGTAACAAATATCAAACTGTTGTGAAATAACAAAAAATAATAAATACACTTTAATGTCGCGGACCCCCCCCCCCCCCCAACGTTTCGACGAAACTATGAATTAAAAACTTATAATAACAAATTAACAAGACAGGATGAGTTAACATCTGGTTTTAAAGTCTTGGTTTGTTAGAATATCAAACTGTTGTGACAAAATACAAATAATAAATACACTTTTAATGTCGCGGTGAGACGGCAGACCCCCCCCCCCCCCCCCCCAACGATCCGATGAGTTTGGGGCGTTAAATGATACCAAATAGACTTGTGCAGTTACTAAGTTATTTAGATGGCACACTTGGAGAGCGTAGATTATTTTAAATTGTGTTTGATCAACATGTCGTGTGGCTGTTAGCTGTACTTTGATGAGACAAAATCATAAAAGCATGGAGTTGTGGACAAACGTAATTATTATGCAACTTGTCATACGACAGGATAAGTAACATCAAATGGTGCCGTGGTCCTCAACTAAACTGAATAATAAAAGCACAAAAATGCAAGGAAAATAACTTCCAGCTTTGCGATTAGGCTATACATGTGGAGAGCCCTGGCCTTTGGTTCAACTAGTTTTATCTGCATTATTTTAGAATTAACTAACCCATAACCTACATACATGCTGACTGTAATTTAGAAAAAATAATCCCGCAGTGGCGTTATTATAGTATAGTATATTATAGAAAAGCGTTGCTTTCCATGTGTTTTATTAATAATAATAATAATAATGATAATAAAACGTTATTTATACAGCACCTTTCGTACAAGAATTGTAGTCCAAAGTGATTTACATAAATAGAGAGCGCGACGCTTCCCGAGCTTAGTGTACCATAATAGGACAGGCCTAATGGGACGGCCGTGGCTCAGTTGGGAGAGCGGGTCGCCCATTGACCGAAGAGTTGGCGGTTCGATTCCCGCTCTGTCCTAGTCAGTCCGTTGTGTCCTTGGGCAAGACACTTTACCCTCCTTGCCTCCAGTGTCACTCACACTGGTGTATGAATGAGTATGAATGTTGGGTGGTGGTCAGAGGGGACGTAGGCGCGAAATGGCAGCCACGCTTCTGTCAGTCTGCCCCAGGGCAACTGTGACTACATATGTAGTTTACCACCACCAGAGGGAGCATGTAAGAGTGAATGAATAATGGAACACTAATGTGAAGCGCTTTGGGTGCCTTGAAAAGCGCTATATAAATCTAATCCATTATTTATTATTATTAATAACAGTGAATATGAAGAGTAAAGACAGTGCAATACAAAAGATTAAAAACAAAAATCTACATCATATAAGAACCTGACGTTCCAATAGGCTTCTTGTAATCTGGTTACATATTTTACACGGCTGCTTTGCAGAACTACATTTGAACATTCACGTGAAAATAACTATTATTTTCTAACTTACCACTCGTCTACTCGCTGCTGCCTTCGTGAAATTCTCACAGGCGGAGGGCTATCCACTTCAGGGTCTGACTCTGGGTCGAATAGGTGTGCGTTTTCAGCCATGCTGGATGAAGGAATCCTGTCGCGTCGTCAGTTGTATGTAAACATTGGGCTTTCCCTGGAAGGGGGAGCAGGAAGGAGGGGGGGGCTGGCCGCAGCAGTTTGGGGGTGGAGCCGAGTACATGACTGACAGGCGAAGCGCCCCAAGTGGTCTGATGAGGTGCTCATGTGTTGCAGGCATAGTACTTGGATTCAGACCACAGAAATCCACAAAAATGAATATTATGGAGTGGGGTTTTTTGGTTGAATACTTTTGAAACACGTTTTAAATTCATTGTCAAAGACTTTGAATGCTATGAAAACAACATGTCACAAAACCTTTAAGATAATACATAGGCACCGTCTACCATTATTTTTTTATTTGAATATAGTCACACTGAAAGAACATCACTGAAATGTTTCACCTAAAGTCATTCAGTGTTCTGTTCATTAAAGAACAAAGAAAGAGTAAAAAAGGTTTATTATTGCTAACAGAATACAATAACGATCTTGTATCTGTGACTGTGCGGTTGTGGTACCTGAAGCCTCACTGACGTTAGATTAACTCGTTGACTCGTACTCCGCTGGGTGCTTTGTCCATCGATGTTTAAATATCAGAGATGTTGTGTACTGTTTTGCGTCTTTACCACCACAAGACAACTCTGTACTGCAAAGTGTGCACGTGAGTCTCCCTCATTCATTTCAAATTACTACCATACAGCACGCTTTCTGTTAAATGCTTCCATTTTTGATGATGGCTGCTAGCATAATGAAGGTTATCTTCTCTTAAACTTTCCAGTCCAGCAAATAAATAGCTTCATTCAGAGAGCGAAGGAAAAGTGACAAAAAACACAGAAATGAGGCATTCTCCCTCAAATAAATCCAGGTAATTTTTTTAAATAACAGGCAATCAGATTTAAACACCTCACTGCAGTTTTAACAAACTTTAGTTTCAAGTTGATTAAACTAAACATTTTTAGTCATCATCATCATTAACAACCGCTTCATCTGGGGCCGGGTCGCGGGGGTAGCAGCCTAAGCAGGGAGGCCCAGACTTCCCTCTCCCCAGACACCTCCTCCAGCTCTTCAGGGGGGACCCGGAGGCGTTCCCAGGCCAGCCGAGAGACATAGTCTCTCCAGCGTGTCCTGGGTCTTCCCCGCGGCCGCCTTCTGATGGGACATGCCCGGAACACCTCCCTAGGGAGGCGTCCAGTAGGCATCCGAAACAGATGCCCGAGCCGCCTCAACTGACCCCTCTGGATGTGGAGGAGGAGCGGCTTTACTCCGAGCTCCTCCCTGGTGACTGAGCTCCTCACCCTATCCCTAAGGGTGCGCCCAGACACTCTACGGAGGAAACTCATTTCAGCCGCTTGTATCCGGGATCTTGTCTTTTCGGTCATGACCCAAAGCTCATGACCATAGGTGAGGGTAGGAACGTAGATCGACCGGTAAATCGAGAGCTTCGCCTCTCGGCTCAGCTCCTTCTTCACCACGACGGACCGATACAACGTCCGCATCACTGCAGACGCCGTACCGATCCGCCTGTCGATCTCCCGTTCCATTCTTCCCTTACTCGTGAACAAGACCCCAAGATACTTAAACTCCTCCACTTGGGGCAAGGACTCCCCACCAACCTGGAGGGGGGGGCAAGCCACCCTTTTCCGGCAACATTTTTAGTGAAGGGTTAAAACTTCATATTATGTTTTCATTCCTCTATCATCACATCTTATAAGTAAACTCCACTTAAATATAGTTTGAGGAATCCAACAAAACTATATGTTTAATTAAACCTTATTTACAAAATTTGATGATTAACACCTTCTGTGTTAACAGTAACAACTTCCAGCACATCATATTCCATAACCCCAATGAATTAAAACGATTGCATAGTGTTGACATACCAATGCTATTGATTGGCATGTCAACACTACTTGATTGATTATAGGCTTCTCAGACCATATCTCCCTGAGACTCGTCCTGCACCATCTCAAGTCCTGTCTCCTCCAGAACTTTGGAACAGTTTGCATACAAGAAAAAATAGATCTACAGCTGATGTGGTCTCTCGTGTCCTCCATGCTGTTGCGGTTCATGGGAAGAAACCGGGGAGCTATGTAAGGATGCTCTGCGTTGATTATATTTTGGTGTTCAACACTATTCTACTCATCAAAAAGCTGACTAACCTGGACTTGCCACCCCTCATCTGTAAGTGGATCAGCAGCTTCCTGACTGAGGGTGGGACCCCATGTATCCTTCACTCAGCACAGGCTCCCCTCAGGGCTGTGAGTTAAGTCCTTTCCTGTACACATTATATACATATGACTGCCCCCCCCCCCCTCATGACTCCACCATATTGGGGAAATTTGCTGATGACACTGTTGTGGTGGGTCTCATTTCTGAGGGGTACGAGACAGCGTACAGGAAGGAAGTTGAAAGACTAGCAGTGTGGAGTTCAGTGAATAACCTGAATCTGAACATCAGCAAAACACAGGTGATGGTGCTGGACTGGAGAACCCCGCCCCACTACAGATAAATGGTGGTCTAGGTGGAAAGGGTCTTCTCTTTCCGGTACCTGGAGGTTCATATCGCAGAGGACCTTAGGTGGTTCACAAATACAGCTGCAGTAGTTAGCAAAGCACAGCAGACACTGTACTTTTTAAGACTACTAAATAAATGCCACCTGAATGTGAATCTGCTGCAGACCTTTTACCGCTCCACTGTGGATAGTGTGCTGACATACAGTACATACATGTAACAGTGGGGTACGCTGGTTGCATGGCCAAAGACAAAAAAGCACTGCAGGGGGTTATTAAAACATCCCAAAATATTATTGGCTTCCCCCTGCCCTCCATGGAGGACATCATGAATGCTAGGGGGTTGAAGAGGGCAAGGAACATCCTGACACACATCCCACCCTGGTGACCTCCTACAAACCTGCTACCCTCAGGGAGAAGGTATTGGCCTCTGAGGAGCCAAATTAACCCTCTTAGAGACACTTTGTATACTTTTTTTTCTGAAAACACAATTGTAAGGCTTTTTAAATCATATTTATTTTAATGTATATCGAGTCTTATTTATTATATATTATTGTGTTTTTATCTTTATGCCCGAATTGCACTGGGGCAATGGCAATAAAGTGATTCATTTATTCAGTAATATTAGTTGTTTTCTGTGTAAAAGTATGAAGTGTTGTTACTTAAAAAAATAAGTGTGCATGCTTTAGTCCAGGTAATAGCAGCACGTGCAGGATGTTTGTTTCAAAGAGAGTAAGAGCAGGAAATATTTGGTTTTAAGGTGCATGTTCCATTAGGTTTCAGAGGTTGTTACTTTGCTCCTCAAAACTATAGGTACTAAATATAGGTACTAAGCAACAGAACTAAAAATGATTCATTCTAAAACCTTCTCTGAAATACATTTGCTCTTAAAATATTGTTTCTTCTAGTTATGGAAGGGATATAATTTTTTTATATTATCTATTTTAGTACAAATGTCTTTTACATATATTGTCCAAAACTGGAACATATTCCCAAACCAGTAACAGTTTTTAGTTCAATTGTGTGAACGTAAATTTCTATTCACAAGATGTTGTCATGTCTCCTGTTGAATGCATTCTTCAACATTTTGTAATTCCACTGAGTTAATCTATTGGTTATTCTCCAATCATTGTGTTTTGTGGTATCATTGGTGTTAGATAATGTTTTATTTAAATCAGCATGTGGGGTTCTAATCTATTTCGTCCTCATGCTGGCTGAGACGACACGGCGTCGCATCTGGTGAGTGTATTGTTTTCCTCTTTAACTTCGCTAGCCTAGCTTCCCTTAGCATGGCTAGTTCTTCTTCTTCTCGTATTTTCTGCTCAGTGTGCTGTATGTACAGCCTCCTTTACTGAGGATAGAAGTAGCTGTTGGAAGTGTAGTTTAGCAATGACAATTTCTCTAAGACTGCAAGAGAAGTACAATTTCCCCAAAAATGTCAAATTAAATCATCAAATAAGTACAGTTGTGTTAACATTTCATTGACTACAAATGTGTTAGAACACATTCATCCTCCTCCTGATGCCGGTGCTAACGCGAGAGTGACGAGCTAACGCGAGAGTGACGAAATTCAACATGGCGGCTGCCTGCTGCTAGATGATAAGTAAAATATACCGCCGTTATCTCGACATATTTATAAATAAATAAATCAACAAACCAACAACCCAGCAGAACAGCCTGCTCAAGGTCGGAAGCGGTGAGTATTCACAGTGGAGAACCTCGAGAATTTTATAGACGACTACTTCATCCGGTGCGTGATGGAAGACGCTAACCCGAACAAGAGGAAGAAGGCAGACTCCGCGACCAACACACAAGACCTGGAGGTCACGGATGTCCAGGTAAGTGTTCTGGAATCAATTAATAAAAAGCTTGATATCCTTAGTTTGCTTCACCAGGAAATAAAAGACCTGAAAGCAAGCCTGGAGTTCACCCACCAGCAGATAGCGGATCTGCAGATGGACAACACCGAACTCCGGTCCACGCTGACAGCGGTCTCGTCAGAGGTGGATAAGCTAAAAAAAGAGAACACAACCCTGAGGGGGACCGTCCTGGATATTCAGTCAAGGAGCATGCGGGACAACCTTATCTTCTCTGGTATCCCCAAGTCCACACCGGACAACCCAGAGACTCTTGTTATAAACTTCATGGTGTCGGCGCTTAAAATCCCTGCGGAAACTGTAAATAACATCACTTTCCACCGCGTCCACCGGCTTGGACCCCGAGGAGGTAACCGACATCGCCCCATCATTGCTAATTTCGAGCACTTCCAACAGAAAGTGCTCGTAAGAAGCAAAGGACAGGAGCTGAAAGGCACAACGTTCGGGATGAACGACCAGTTTCCCAGGGAAATAAATTTTCTGTAGTTCTGTACCCCATCATGAAGGAACACAGACAGAAAGGTAAACGGACTGCACTGGTTGTGGACAAACTATATATAGATGGACAACTATTTCGGGAACCCTCCACTACCCCCTGGCTCTTCTAAAAAAAAATGGCTTAAACGATTAGTGTATCACTTAATCATTTATGCTACAAAATATAATCAAAAAAAAAAAATCTCCCAGTTGTAAATGTCACTCTCCTAACCTATACTCCCCACTGGAGAACCCCCTCCTCCTTTTTTCTCTCCCCCTCTCTATACGTCTCCCTTTAGCCCTCTCCCCCTCTCACACACTCACCCCCCACATTCTCACTCACACTCTATGTACCCCCCATGTTTATTGTGTTTGTATGTTTCATATTGTGTTTGTTGATAGTTTTTCAGACAATGATGTGCTGTTATATGATGCATATGTAGATCCTAACCTGCTGTATACATCTCACACACAGATGTTATATTATATTGCTATATACTTAGTGACAGAATATCTTTTCTCTCTATGTCCAAGTTTAATATCGTAGCCTGGAATGTTCATGGCATGCGCTCACAAACAAAAAGAGTTAAAATCATGGACTATGTGTCTAAATTAAAAGCAGATATTTTGCTCCTCCATGGAACACATTTACTACAGTCGGAAGAAAAATGTTTATCAAACTGGAATTATAGTATTATCTTTTCATCTTGTTATAATAACAGACAAAGAGGGGTCTCCATTCTGGTCCATAAGAGAGTACCATTCACTTTAAACAGTACAGTAACAGACTCAGAAGGCAGATATATTATTATCCAGGAAACAATCTTTCATAAATTATATTCTATTACAAACCTCTATGCTCCAAATAACAACCATCCATCCTTCTATCACACTGTTTTCTCTCACTTAGACTTATCTGCTAACTCAACAACTATTATCGGTGGCGACTTTAACATCGTTTTAAACCCTTCAGTAGATCGATCTAATCGTCCAATACATGTAAAACAATCACAATCAGTTCAAGTCATACAGGATTATATGAAAGATTTTGGACTAGACGACGTCTGGAGACTCAAAAACACAACAAAGAGGGACTATACGTTTTTTTCTGCGGTACACAAAACATTTTCAAGAATTGACTTTTTTCTCTTAAATAACTATCGTACATAAAGTTACCACTAAAATCCACCCAATTGTTATCAGCGACCACGCACCAATATCTGTCAGCCTGCAAACAGATTCCATCCCTAAACCTCCTCAGACCTGGCGCCTCAACATTTCTCTACTCAAAGACCCAGAATTTGATCGAGTAATAAGGAATGAGTGGGCGGACTTTTTTAAAAAATAATGACTCTCATGACTTATCTCCATCTTTACTTTGGGAAACTGGGAAGGCTGTAATCAGAGGTAAAATAATATCGTACTCCTCATACAAGAAAAAGAAAGATCTACAAACAGAGAAAGACGTTGAAGAAAAAATTAAACAACTTACAGACAATTATACAATAAACCCAAGTGATCAATTATGATCCAAACTACAAAATGCAAAACTAAACCTCGATAATATCCTATCCAAGAAAACATAGTTTTTATTACAACAACTAAGATAGAATGATTTCGAACACAATAATAAATCAGGAAAATTTCTGGCGAACCAACTCCAGCGCAATAAAGAAAAAACCTTCATAACAGAAATTCAGGAAAATATATTCAGTCACCTCAGGAAATCAACCAAACCTTCTATAATTATTACCAGAGTTTATACTCAGCAGCAGCTAACCCAAACGTGGAAGATATTCACAATTTTCTCAACAACTTAAACATGCCCAAACTAACGTCAAATGACAGAGACATATTAGATGCTCCATTGACTATGAAAGAATTGCAATGTGCATTAGACAGTATGACAGCAGGTAAGGCACCTGGCCCGCATGGTTTCCCTGCTGAATTTCTTAAACATTTTTGGTCAATGTTAGCACCCCTTTTCTTCAGGACAGTGACAGAGATAAAAAATAATGGTTATATCAGTCCACACATGAATACAGCTGCAATTAAATTATTATTGAAACCAGACAACGATCCTACGCTTCCCTCTAGTTTTCGACCTCTGTCTCTAATCAACACAGATATCAAAATTATCTCAAAAGCTCTCACCTCTAGGCTGGAGGAAATCATCCCGCCAATAATCCACAGCGATCAAACAGGATTTATAAAAGGCCGACACTCCACCAACAATATCAGAAGACTTCTAAATCTCATCTCCTTGACGCAACATAACTACAAAAAAGCTATTGTTATGTCACTGGACGCAGAAAAAGCCTTTGACAAAGTTAATTGGTCCTTTCTCTTTGCTGTGCTCCACAAATTTGGCTTCGGAGAATCGTTTATCCAGTAGGTATCAACTGTGTACAACTCACCCAAGGCTACAGTCACCACTAATGGGATCACTTCACAAAACTTCAGTCTGTAAAGGGGGACGAGACAAGGATGTCCGCTCTCTCCCTTATGGTTAGCGATCTTTATCGAACCATTAGCAACAGCTGTACGTCAGAACACAGATATCAAAGGTATCTGCACTCTAGAGTCGGAACATAAAATTAACCTATACGCAGATGACATTTTACTTTATCTACAAGAACCTAAAACTTCAGTAAAGGAAGTATTTAACCTCATCACAACCTTCTCGAGTCTTTCAGACTATTCCATCAACTGGTCAAAATCAATTATATAACCTTTAACAGAAAACTTGTGGAATCACGCAGTTCAAAACTCGCATTATTCTTTTCCTACTGACAATATCAGATATCTGGGCATAAATATTTCCTCCAAACTCTCAGAATTAGTTCACCTGAACTTCACTCCACTTTTGGACAAAGTCTGTGATGATCTGAGGCGTTGGAACAACCTCCCCATCTCCCTTCTGGGACGAACAGTCAAAATGAAAATATTACCAAAAATCAACTATCTCTTCTCCATGATTCCATTTAAACCCACATCAAAGTGGTTCCAATCATTAGACTCCGCTATCGGTAAATTCTACTCAAAGAATAAAAAGGTTCAAATCAGTTTGACTACCCTCCAGAAGAATAAATCTGAAGGGGAACTGGAGGTTCCCAACTTCATATATTATTATTTATCCAACCAAATACAATATCTCACCAAATGGATACATCCACATGAAGAATAGAACTCCTGGCTAGAACTAGAACAGTTAGATTGTAACCAGATCAAAATCTCTGACCTTCCCTTTATCACTTCCGCCCTTAAGCATCATTCCTGCTTCAAGAACCCTATGATCGCTTCCACCTTGTCTGCTTGGTGGAAAGCACTGGAAATCACAGGCTCCCAATTAAAACCCACTTTACTCTCCCCAATCTGGCACAACCCTGATTTAACAAAAAATAAAATAGATCTTTATTTCAGCACATGGGCAGAGAGAGGAGTCACTCACCTCCATCACCTTCTGGATGACAACACATTTAGGACAAATATAAACTTATTCCAAACATTTGAAATAACAAATGGACATTTTCTTCAGTACCTACAGGTAAAGAAGACGATTACAAATAGAATTCTGTCGCTTCAGAATACTTTACAGCCAACGGACCTACAGCCTGAATTTGTTAAATACACTGTGAAACTGTTTCCAAGAAATAAAAAGAATCTTTCAAAAATGTATAGTTTACTCTCAAAGACACACTCTATACACCTTCCAACTCAAAAATGGGAAAAAGACTTAACTAAATGTTTTGGACCCAGATCTGTGAAAATACATTTAAAATGACTAAAAACACCAACTTACAATTGATTCAATTTAAGGTGCTTCACAAACACATATAACACAATATAAAGTGTATAAAATGGGCTTCTCTCGCTCACACACATGTACACAATGAACCCAAAACATGACGGACACTTACTTTCTGTGGCTTTGTACACCTGTCTATTAATTTTGGGTAACAATCACACAGAAACTCTCCAATATTTTGGACTGTGGGATTCCGCATTCCCCAAATGTTTGCCTAATTGGTGATCTAACACAAACTTCCACATATTCATATCCAGCCCACACTTACAGCTATCGCCATCACCAAAAAAACTATTTTAGTTAAGTGGAAAGATAAGAAAGTCCTCAACATCATCCATTGGCTGAACCTCCTCACAGAATACATTTGACTAGAGAGAATATCTGCTATTAGAAAAAAACAATTGGACTCCTTCAAAGAAAAATGGTCTCCATTTATTAAATCTATAAATATTAATCTATAGCCTCTGCTTGTATGTGAGCGTATGTCATTTCCTTCATAAAATTGTAATTATTATTCTGTGTGTGTGTATGGTCTGACTTCTATCTGCTTTATTTCAGCTTATTAACCCTCTACCTTTTTAAGTAGGATGGCACCATGGACCTCAAGGCTTTGTGCATGCACTAGGGGTGTCCCTTCCTACTGCTCTTGGGGTCGCTCTCTGGCTCCGTGGGGCCGGCATGGCTCGGGCCCCTCTGCCTGGGGATGGTTGTTCCTGGTGTTTCTCCCTTTGAGCCCTTGACCTGCTGGGTCTGTGCGCTCTCCCGGGGTATTGGGGGTGTTGGCTGCTGATCGCTTCTGGGGCGCCCTGGCTGGCCCTGGGGCTTGGGGTGGGTCGGCCCTCCGGTCTCCCCCCTGTCCCTTCCTGCTCTGCTTCCCTCCTCCTCCCTCCTCTCCTGCCTGGCCGCTCGTCCTCATCCCTCTCCCTCCCCTGGGGGGGCTGGGGGCCCTCCGCTGCCTGGGGGGCCGGGGTGGGGGCCGGGTGGTTTCTCTGGGGGGGTGGCTCTGGCTAGTCCGGGCACAGACCTCGGCACTTGCCTGTGGGCCGCCACTGGAAATTAGCTTCTGCTGGCTGGGGGCTTCTGTCAGGGCCTAGAGGCGGTCCAGGGGAGTGGTGGGGTGGTGGTGGGGGGGTGGTGGGGGGGTGTTCAGGGGTGCTGCGGGGTGGGCGCCCTGCGTCCCGGACGTGCTGGCTCTGGGGTGGACGTGGGGGCTTGTGGCCCTCGCTTCCGGGTGGTGCGGCCTGTCCCTCCCTCCGGGGCAGGGTGCTACATGCGGCTGGCCCATGGTGGGACTGCGGTGTCTGCTGGGGCGCTGGTCTAGCGCTGCGACTCCTGGGAGTTTTAGTGCTGGCTGGGCCGGTCGGGTTCAGGTGGGCCCACCTTGGCCTCTGGCCTCGGGGATCTGGGGGCCCTCTGCATCAGTACTGGTGGTCTCACTACCTGTCTCCCCCGCTGCTCTGTCCTAATGGGCCGGACCCACACCAGACTGCCTCTTACTGCGCACTTCACACACTTCACACCTCACTGTATATAGCTACCTTTAGGCACATATAGGGACACAACAGTTAGGGCCTCGAGGGCAGGTGGGGGCGGGGGGGGGGATGGGCTCGGTGGTGGGGCAGATGGCAGGGCTCTACGGCCTTGTCTCATCCCCATCACCCCCCCCCCCCTGCTTGCCCCCCCTGCTCTCTAATTTCTTTTTAATGCACCACACACATTCACATCTTAGGAGTAGGTCTGGGACGGCTCGGGGTACTTGGGCCAGGGCAGGCTACAGAGTAGCCATGCTCTGTGGTCCTCTGGCCTGCCCCCTGGATGCCTCACCCAGCCTCTCCACTTTTAATGCACCACATGACACTCAGGGTTACACTATCACGGTGCAGGGATAATGTCTCCAGTCAGGGATCTGGAGACATATTAATAGGGAATAATGGGGGGGGGGTTTCACTAATATGGCCTCACTGGTGGGACCCGGCCCCCTTGTGGCTATGGGGTTGCGGGGGTGGACAACCATCCGTGTTGCTGTGGCTGGGGGGTCCCTGGGACCTTGGGGCTGTGGTCGGGGGGGGGGGGGGGGGGGGGGTTTCTCCTGCTTCCCTGTCAGGTCCAAGCTGGTGCGATGGCTCTTGGGGGGCTGCTGGGGCTGGATTGGCCGTTCTGGTGGCCGCTGTGGCTGTACTGCGGGCTGATGGCTTGTGGTGGCTCTGTCCTGGGGGGGTGTTGGGGCGCATTGCGGGGGGCGTGGGCCGTGGGTATACTGCGCTCGCCTGGGGCCTGTGCGGTGGGTTGCGGGATGCCTCCCTGTTGGTGTCGCCAGGCCCCACCACACTGCCCATTTTTGCCCTCTGGGCTCGTATCGGTTCCCGGCCCCATTATCCTCTGGCCGGCTCCCAGTGGCGGCCCGCGTCATGATGTGCTGGGTGCCGCCCCTTCGGTGGGCCGCTCGGCCCCTGTGTCTTGCCTCCTGCCTGTGTGGGGCCGTTGGCCCCCTCGGGGGGGTGGGGGGGGTGGGGGGGGGGGTCGGGCAGGTTGGTTGGGGGGTTTGGTGGGGGCTGGGGTGGGGGGGGTGGGGTTGGGGTGGGTGGTGGGTCTTCGTGCCCCGGGCCGTCTGGGTCGGCCTTGGTGTGCTGGGGGGGTTTGTAGCTGCTCCCTCTTGCTCCCCGGGTTTGCGTCGTTCACGGTGGCCCCGGCGGCTCTCTGGGGGCAGCAGCCTGTGGCTCCTACGACCCGGGATGGGGGGTGCCCTGTTAGCTTGGCCCTGCCTTGCCGTGATTGCTGTTCTGGGCTTCGGGGTCCTTCACACTTGCATGTTTGATCGGGTCTTGCCAGCTACTGCTGAGTTCCATTTCAGTGAATGATGGGACCCGCCAGAATGTGCTGAGAATCTCTCCAGGATTTCTACCCTAAACTCATTCTCTTCTTGCACTAGTGTCCCCTTCTGGCCTGTTCTGTTCTATTGCATTCTATTTTACACTATCAAGTCATCCACAACTATGATAATCAGTACCGTTTTTGTTTAATTATTTATTTATTGACTCTCTTTTTTTTAAAAAAGTTGGGAATAACACACCACCTTTCAATCTTTTAACTGCAATAGCACCGCCTATTAACTTCTTTCCCTGTTCGTCCTGTCCAGTCTTTGTTTCCCCCACACATCACTGAGGTGTAGCACTGCCCTCCCTGGCTTATAATAGAGAGTTCTAATAAAGGATGTCTGCTCAGCTTTCAGGGAGGACCGGTGATGGTCACACACATGCACTAAATATTAAAATATTTGGCTGCAAGACTAAAAAATGCATTGATCTCAAACAAGGTTGACACCCTCTCTGTGGTGTTAAACAATGAGAAAAAATGCAGACAAAAAAAAAAAAAAAAAAAAAAAGGAAGTGTAGTTTAGTGTCAGGGTTGGAGGCCAGGGTCTCTGAGTTAGAAGCACGGCTCTGCAGCTTGGAGGCTAATGCTAGGCCTAGCTATAGCGAGGTAGCTGCAGGGGCCGCAGGCCATGCTAACAGCAATAGGAGCGTGGCTAGCCCCTCAGCGACCCCCGCGCAGCCGGGAGAGTCGAGAGACTGCTTTGTGACAGTACGGGGGAAGCGTGGTGCTAGTCGCACAAATGTAGCGCACCAGGAGCTTCGCGTTTCTGGCAGACCCCATGGCAGAACACCGGCCAAACCAGACACCCTCCTCATTGGCAGTTCTGTTCTTAGGGACGTGAAGCACCCAGCGGTGTCTGTCAGGTGTTCTCCAGGGGCCAGAGTCGGTGACATTGAAGGAAACCTTAGGCTTTTACAGCAGAGCAGGGCTAGCTTCCGCCGCATCGTGATCCACGCTGGTGGTAACGATGTCCGACGGAAACAATCAGAGGTTCTTAAACTGAACGTAGCATCGGTGTGTAAACTTGCTAAATCGATGTGTAACACCGTAGCATTCTCTGGACCCCTGCCCAATTTGTCCAGTGATGAGATGTACTCTAGGTTCTCATCATTTAACCGCTGGTTGTCTAGATGGTGCTCAGAAAACGATGTTGTTTTTATAGATAATTGGCGTACATTCTGGGTAAAGCCTGGGCTCATTCGCAGAGATAGCATTCATCGCACTTGGGAAGGTGCCTCTCTCTTAGCACAAAATGTGGCTACCAAACTTAGCCTGTCAAAATGACAATCCAGAGTGTGGGCCCAGGTGCAGAGTCGTAGTGTAAAACACTTCTCTGTGCATCCACTTTACTCTGAGCTGTCACAAACCCACCATGTAGTAAATAATAGAAAGACTGTGTCTATTCCTTGTGTAGTTAATAATAAACCCTGTATAGTTAAAAATAAACCTAATATTAAAAAACCTATAGGAGTGAGATCAAATAATTTAATAAAAATAGTTTTAAGTAATAATCAGATTAAAAGAACACCTAACAATTTTATCCAATGTGGACTGATCAATATTAGGTCAATTTCTTCCAAATCTTTGTTAATAAACGATCTAATTAGTGATCACAAAATTGATATTTTAGCTCTGACTGAAACCTGGCTGCAGCAGGATGAATATGTCGCATTAAATGAATCCACGCCACCAACACATGTGAACTATCACACAGCCAGAACCAGTGGCCGTGGTGGAGGAGTGGCAGTAATATCCCACTCCAGTTTAGGTCTTAGCCCTAAAATTAATCATAAAACTAATCCCACTTACCACTCCTTTGAAAGTCTAGTTTCATCCATTACTTTCCCCAACTGCAGAAACCAAAAACCAGTCCTTTTTGTCATAGTCTACCGCCCTCCTGGTCCTTATTCACAGTTTTTATTAGAAGTCTCTGACTTTCTATCCAGTGTAGTGTTGAACTGGGATAGGATTAGAATAGTTGGTGATTTGAACATACATGTTGATAACAACACTGACTCTCTTAGTAATGCATTTAGTGACCTACTAGACGGATTAGGCTTTATCCAAAATGTTAATAAACAACCCACATTCACAGACATACTCTCGATCTGATCTTAACACTTGGTGTTGAAATTAATGACCTCGTCGTTTTTACCCATAATCCCATACTCTCAGATCACTTTTTAATGACCTTCCAGGTTTTGTTTGAGGATATTTCTACCTCAGTGATTAAAACACAAATGAAAAGGATACTATGTGACCGTGCTGTCTCAAAGTACAAAGAGTTAATTCAGTCACTAATTGTGCCTGTGTCATGTGATTATGTAAAGGACACATTTAGTCCCAGTATAAGTGATGAGTTAGTCGATAGTACCATGCTCACACTACAAACTACGCTAGATATAGTTGCCCCCCTTAAGTTAAAAACTACTAAGGTTAGATGAACCTCCCCATGGTACAACGCTGACACTCGCTCCATTAAACAAACAACACCTAAATTAGAGACAATGGAGGCGATCCAACTTAGAAGATTCTCTCAATGCCTGGAAAAATATCTTAATAAAGTATAATCCATCTTTGCGTACAGCCAAAA
This sequence comes from Siphamia tubifer, assembly GCA_020466265.1. Lineage (NCBI taxonomy): Eukaryota > Metazoa > Chordata > Actinopteri > Kurtiformes > Apogonidae > Siphamia > Siphamia tubifer. The sequence goes on from CM035795.1 coordinate 361,498, forward strand.
CTAGATATTACTCATCCATAATAGAAGAAAACAAGAATAATCCTAGATTCCTGTTCAGTACTGTAGCCATACTGACAAACAGCCACACCTCCGTGGAACCAGTTATTCCATCCACGCTCCATTCTGATGATTTCCTGCAGTTCTTTAACAATAAAATATCAACTATTAGAGACAAAATCGACACATTTCTCCCAAATATTAGATCAGAAAAAGCAGTGGTTTCAAACCTAGGCCTTTTTATAAATCCCTCTGTAACACTAAATAATTTCACCACTGTAGACCAAACTGATGTCATATCTATTATCATGTCTTCCAAATCATCACCTGCCTCTTAGATCCAATTACAACTAAACTCTTTAAACAGATTCTGCCCCTAATTATTAACACTGTCCTAAATATAATTAACACTTCATTAATTACTGGATATGTGCCGCAGTCATTTAAATATGCTGTTATTAAACCAATTCTGAAAAAGCCTACCCTAGATCCTGACATTTTAGACAATTATAGGCCTATATCCAATTTGTCCTTCCTGTCAAAGGTTTTAGAACGAGTAATAGTTAAACAGCTGTGCCAATACCTGCAGGATAATAGTTTATTTGAACAGTTTCAGTCTGGCTTTCGTGCCCATCATAGCACTGAAACAGCGTTAGTTAAAGTTACTAATGACTTATTATTAGCCGCTGACATGGGATTAATATGGGTCCTGGTGTTATTAGACCTTAGTGCAGCCTTTGACACCATTGACCACAGTATCTTAGTGCACAGATTAGAATGTGATATAGGTATTAGAGGAGCAGCCCTCTGCTGCTTTAAATCATATTTATCTAATAGCTACCAATTTGTTAACGTTAATCAACAATCATCGCAGTCCTCCAGAGTTAATTATGGCGTTCCCCAAGGGTCAGTCCTTGGGCCTATTTTGTTTACACTATATATGCTCCCTTTAGGTAACATCATTACAAATCATGGCATTAATTTTCATTGTTATGCAGATGACACACAGCTATATTTATCGATTAAACCTGATCAGACCAGACAAATAGATAAACTAAGTACTTGTGTACAAGACATAAAGACTTGGATGAGTGACAATTATGTTTTATTGAACCCTGAAAAAACTGAAGTCGTTATAATTGGTCCTAAAAATGCGAGAGACTCCCTAACTGACCACATAGTTACTGTAGACAACTTAAGTGTAACACCCAGTGACACAGTTAAAAATTTAGGAGTTTTATTTGATCCACATCTTTCATTCAAAGGGTCAGGGGTCAGAGGTCAGGGCACATTAACCAAACTTGCAGAACAGCCTTTTTTCACTTGCGCAACATTAGCCAAAATTAGGAATATTCTGTCTAAAACGACTGCAGAAAAATTAATTCATGCATTTGTTACATCACGATTAGATTATTGTAACTCCTTCCTTATTATTATACATTATATTATTATACATACACATACATATACATACGTAGACTGATACATACATACACACATACATATATATATACACACATACTGTATACATACACATGTACATATACACACACACACACATACACACATATATATGTATATATGCATACACACATATATACACATACTCACACTAATAATAATAATAATATAACTAATTGAGCCATTTACCTATATTTAGATTTAGGAATAGGTTATCTGATTATATACATTCATAAAACATCACAATATTATGGTTTTATATATACACCAATAATATAACATTCAGAATATTAAAACATCATTACCAAATTAATCCATGAAAAGTATCTGTTACAATCAATCATATGTATTAATTATAAGTTCTCATATTGTTGCAGAATGATGTCTTTGTATGTCTTTTTAAATTGTCTGATGTCTGAACACCCCCTAAGCTCCTCACTTAAGTCGTTCCATAGTCTCACCCCACAGACTGAAACACAAAAACTCTTCCTTGTTGTAAGAGCTTTGTTTAAACTTTGACTTTCCTCTTAAATTATAACCTCCTTCCCTGTACATGAACCATTTTTGGATATTTCCAGGTAGTTGATAGTTGTTTGCTTTATATATAACAAGAACAGTTAAGTATTTGACCAAATCAGGGAATTTGAACCTTTTAGACTGTAGAAAGGATGAGTTTGTGTGATCCCTAAATTCGACATTATGTATAATCCTGATGGCTCTTTTTTGCAGACAGACTAAGGGATACACAGTAAATTTTGCAGTGTTAAATCAACACTTAGAGAGTTTATTTAACTTCTTCTAGAGTGTATTTGGTCCCATTGTCTCCAAATTAACTCTCTAAGTGTTGATTTAACACTGCAAAATTTACTGTGTAGATTGTAGTTTTATAATAGTTCCTCAGCACAATAAGTCAAATAAGGTCAGACGAGTGAACAATACAATAAGTGGAGAGATTTTCCATCCAGCACATGCCGAGCTTTAACCAAAACTCCAATAGTTCAGTGAAGGTCAGATACCACCTGAGGACATCTGCTCCCGTCCAAAGGCAACAGTTACCTAAGGAGGTATCTGTGGTGGGCACCTTCAGGTGTATGTCTAACTTATGGTCTGGCCATCCCACCACGAACCCAGAATCATCTGCCATCGTACAGTCATCTGAACCTGTCTACATAAATATACACTGCATTAAATCCTGTATTTAATAATAACCATTAGCACAGACTTGTTCCCATCGTGCACTCACCAGCTCAGTGTTCTCACAGCCTGCGCCTCACACACACTTTAATTGGCTTCTTTTTTCTTTCACTGACTTTATCTGCTACTGGCACCAAGGAGCCATGGCTCCAGTGTTGGCCAATCAGCTGCGAGCACACACTTGCCACTTCCTGGTCTTTATCAACCTGTGACATCTGATTGGACTCAGAGGGGGACATATGTTTGGAATGGTTTGTTTGTTTAAATGACTCTTCATTTACAGATGTGTCCACACTTTCTTCAACACAGGAAAGATAATGAGGATTTGAAGGATTGGATGTGGAAAAAAGAAATGAGACGAGAAATATGAGGAGACAAAATTAACCCTTTGATGCACACTGGTCAGTCCAGTGGTCAGTTGTTCTACTGGTCAGTCCAGTAGTCAGTTGTTCTACTGGTCACTGCAGTGGTCAGTTGCTCTACTGGTCAGTCCAGTAGTCAGTTGCTCTACTGGTCAGTCCAGTGGTCAGTTATTCTACTGGTCAGTCCAGTGGTCAGTTGTTCTACTGGTCAGTCCAGTAGTCAGTTGCTCTACTGGTCAGTCCAGTGGTCAGTTATTCTACTGGTCAGTCCAGTGGTCAGTTGTTCTACTGGTCAGTCCAGTAGTCAGTTGCTCTACTGGTCAGTCCAGTGGTCAGTTGTTCTACTGGTCAGTCCAGTGGTCAGTTGCTCTACTGGTCAGTCCAGTGGTCAGTTATTCTACTGGTCACTGCAGTGGTCAGTTGTTCTACAGTTGTTCTCTTGTATGATGATGGTTTTGTTGTTTTAGTTCATATCATAACTGTAACTTAAGCTGTTCTTAACACCTGATCTGCACTAACATGTTTACCTGTTATTAGACTGTAATTAACAGTCTAATAACAGGACGGCTGTGGCTCAGTCGGTAGAGTGGGTCGCCCAATGACCGAGAGGTTGGCGGTTCGCGTACCAGCTCTGGCTGTCCACATGTCGAAGTGTCCTTGGGCAAGACACTGAACCCTGACTTAGGCCTCCAGTAGGACTGACCTTTGACCTTAGAAACCTACTGGTGTATGAGTGTGTGTGTGAATATGTGAAAGTGAGGCTAATGTAAAGAGCTTTGAACCATGAAGGTGGAAAAGAACTATATAAGTGCAGAACATTTAACAGTCATAAAACATAAAATAAAAACTATAAAATAAAGAAATTCTTTGGATTGATCTTGCTTGTTCGAACCCTTGCTTCTCAGGGACGATGTCATGTTGTTGTAGAGCGTGTAATCCAATGACCAAAGGGTTGGTGGTTTGTGTCCCGGCTCTGGCTGTCCAAGTGTTCACATGTCCAAGTGTCCACATGTCCAAGCGTTCACATGTCCAAATGTTCACATGTCCAAGTGTTCACATGTCCAAGTGTCCACATGCCCAAGTGTTCACATGTCCAAGCGTTCACATGTCCAAGTGTTCACATGTCCAAGTGTCCTCATGCCCAAATGTTCACATGTCCAAGTGTTCACATGTCCAAGTGTCCACATGCCCAAATGTTCACATGTCCAAGCGTTCACATGTCCAAATGTTCACATGTCCAAGTGTCCACATGTCCAAGTGTTCACATGTCCAAGTGTTCACATGTCCAAGTGTCCACATGCCCAAATGTTCACATGTCCAACTGTTCACATGTCCAAGCGTTCACATGTCCAACTGTTCGCATGTTAGTGTCCACATGTCAAAGTGTCCACATGTCCAACTGTTCACATGTCCAAGTGTCCACATGTCCAAGTGTCCTTGGACAAAGACACTGAACCCTTAGTCTCCCAGTAGGACTGACCTTTGACCTTATAAACCTACTGGTGTGTGAATGGGTGAATGTGAGGCTAATGTAAAGATCTTTGAACACAACTATAGAAGTGAAGAACATTTAATAAAATTATTAAAAAATAAATAAAACCGTCTTCTTACTGCATTAGAAATGCTTTATTTCACAGTGTTCTGATAATTTCTTTGCTTCAAAACACATGCTGAGTGGACATTTTGTCACTCCATAAAACATAGGTTTATTGAAAAGATTTCAGTCGTATAGTTTTTTTTCAGCCTGAACAGGAATTTAAACAAAACACGGGGAGGGGGACTTGACTAAGTTGACAATTAATTCACCTGAGCTACAGCCACCTTAACCTTTCACCCTAACGACCCACTCTACCACCTGAGATTTTTAGGAGTTTTATTTGATCCAGATCTTTCATTCAAAATGCACATTAACCAAACTTGCAGAACAGCATTCTTTCACCTGCGCAACATTAGCCAAAATTAGGAATATTCTGTCTAAAACGACTGCAGAAAAATTAATTCATGCATTTGTTACATCATGATTAGATTATTGTAACTCCTTACTTGTAGCATGTCCTAAATATTCCCTAAAAAGCTTCAACTGGTTCAAAATGCAGCAGCAAGATTATTAACAGGATCAAATAGAAGAGAACACATCACCCCTGTGCTCCAAACCCTGACCCCTGACCCCTAACCCTATCACCCCTGTGCTCCAAACCCTGACCCCTGACCCCTAACCCTATCACCCCTGTGCTCCAAACCCTGACCCCTGACCCCTAACCCTATCACCCCTGTGCTCCAAACCCTGACCCCTGACCCCTAACCCTATCACCCCTGTGCTCCAAACCCTTCACTGGCTACCAGTTGAGTCTAGAATTAAATTTAAAATCCTCCTCCTTACATATAAAACCATTAATGGTATGTGTTAGGGTTAGGGGTCAGAGGTTATCTTAAAGATCATCTGGTTCCGTACCAACCCAATAGAACCCTTCGTTCTCAGAATGCAGGTTTACTGAAAGTTCCTAGGGTTTCTAAAAGTACAGTAGGAGCTAGAGCCTTTAGTTACCATGGTTACTGTCTGATGGAATCATCTTCCCTTTAATATTAAAGACGCAGAAACAGTCTCTACATTTAAAATTAGGCTGAAAACATTCCTGTTTGAGAAAGACTATGGTCAGGTTAGTTAAAAATGATGTGAATCATATATCATGTATACATGATGTATGAGTCACAGTTCAGTCTAGGCTGCCCTAGGAGTTAGAATGCTGGGGGAAGTACAGACACTGAGTTCTTTCTTCTCTTTCTCTCTCTCACACCTGTTTGTGTCATTTTTATAACATATCTTTCATACCAAGTCTGTTCATGACTAGTCACCTGGTGTCCCCTTTCCCCCCTCCCCTCCTGGGGGGAGTGGTGGCTCTCCTGACAGTGTCTGCACGGGAGCCATGGACGACAGGATCTGGAGTATCTCGCCTGTGCCGACCTGTGACCCCGGACCCCCGCCCCTGCCTGTCTGGACCAGCCCCCCTTCCTGCATTTATACATGGACGTTCATCTATAGTCTGTCCGTCCATGGGAGTGGATCTGTCCTTCAATGTGGTTCTCCTCAACATTTCTTCTTTTTCCCACTGGGTTTGGAAGTTTTTTCTTGCCGAGAAGGAGGGTCTAAGGACAGGGGGAGGGTCTAAGGACAGGGGGAGGGTCTAAGGACAGGGGGAGGGTCTAAGGACAGAAGGAGGGTCTAAGGACAGGGGGAGGGTCTAAGGACAGGGGGAGGGTCTAAGGACAGGGGATGCCTGGGACTTTTCATGTATCTCTGTAGTTGATTATGTTTTTGTAAAGCCCTTTGAGACGACTTTGTTGTGATTTAGGGCTTTATAAATAAAATTGAATTGAATTGAATTGAGCTACAGCCAGCTTAACCTTTCACCCTAACGACCCACTCTACCACCTGAGCTACAGCCAGCATGTTAAATGATGAATGTGGAAAAAAACAGGGTTGTCATGATGAAACTGTATGTGTGGGACAAATGGACAGGACAGCCTACAGACAGACTACGGACCGATTGCAGACAGACTACGGACAGAAAGACTACGGACAGACTACAGACAGTGTCAACAGCAGTACCAGCTGTGCCACATACAAACGGACACTGACAGTGATTCAGGCCAAAGCGGGTCATATGAGGACACGAACAGAGGAGGGAGGGGGGGGGGGGGAGGGATCATGAGGATGGACAGAGGGAGTGTTTAGTATGATGGACAAAACAAAAGGACAGTGAGACACAAAAGGCTGTGCCACAAAAATACAGACAAATTCAAATTGATTTCTAAAGTCCACATCATAACACAGTGGTCTGACAGGGTTTTACACAAACATTATCCACCACACAAATAGACACAAGCATCCCTCGTCCTTATAATAAAAGGATCCAACTCCTTTTTATTTTATTGTTTTTGATTGGCAGTTGAAAAACAAATGAAGGAGTGATACACAGATTATTCTTATTTTAATTCTGAATTCAATAATTCCTCTGACATGGAAACACATCATTCCTCTTTAACATTCTTCCTGTCATTCCTTCTGCTCTGGTTGCCATGACGATGCACATATTGGGCAGTTGGCATTAGTTTATCGATTCCTGTGGTTGACTGGGTCGAGCTGCTGCTTCGTAATTATGACACAAATAGCCAAACATCATATGTAGTATCTGCTCTAACATGTTGGGATGTTGTTTTAAAATGAAATGCACAGTTTCTAGGTGAGTGGACATTTCTCAAACACCTTAAAAACTACATTATATAGATTTTTTTTTCTTGTACTTAAAGAGGAATAGAAACTGGAAAAATATATTGACTAAAGTGGTCATGATTCACCCATGAAAGAGTTAATTTAATGATTTGAATTCCAAGTTTGCAGTTTCCTTTGAATAATTCAATTCAATTCAATTGTATTTATAAAACCCCAAATCACAACATCTCACTGGGCTTCACAGAAACACTCTCAACTACAGAGACATATGAAAAGTCCTAAACATCCGCTCCAAATACACAGTAAGTAGAGAATACTTAAAAAATGTGAGGCACTTAAAGAAGTCATTCTATGCTTATTTATTAATATTAACTTTATTAAAGGACTCATTCTATGCTTATTTATTAATATGAACTTTATTAAAGGACTCATTCTATGCTTATTTATTAATATTAACTTTATTAAAGGACTCATTCTATGGTTATTTATTAATATGAACTTTATTAAAGGACTCATTCTATGCTTATTTATTAATATTAACTTTATTAAAGGACTCATTCTATGCTTATTTATTAATATTAACTTTATTAAAGGACTCATTCTATGCTTATTTATTAATATTAACTTTATTAAAGGACTCATTCTATGCTTATTTATTAATATTAACTTTATTAAAGGACTCATTCTATGCTTATTTATTAATATTAACTTTATTAAAGGACTCATTCTATGCTTATTTATTAATATTAACTTTATTAAAGGACTCATTCTATGCTTATTTATTCATATTAACTTTATTAAAGGACTCATTCTATGCTTATTTATTAATATTAACTTTATTAAAGGACTCATTCTATGCTTATTTATTAATATTAACTTTATTAAAGGACTCATTCTATGCTTATTTATTAATATTAACTTTATTAAAGGACTCATTCTATGCTTATTTATTAATATTAACTTTATTAAAGGACTCATTCTATGCTTATTTATTAATATTAACTTTATTAAAGGACTCATTCTATGCTTATTTATTAATATTAACTTTATTAAAGGACTCATTCTATGCTTATTTATTAATATTAACTTTATTAAAGGACTCATTCTATGCTTATTTATTAATATTAACTTTATTAAAGGACTCATTCTATGCTTATTTATTAATATTAACTTTATTAAAGGACTCATTCTATGCTTATTTATTAATATTAACTTAATTTCATACTGTTTCATTTAGGCCACTACAATTTATGTCGAAAAACTGCTTCGACTTGAATTACCGTTCACCAAGAGGACGCGGACCTGCAACAATATAGATTTACTTGCTGGTTTGGAATCTGCGGATATGAGGAGGACAAATGTTTGGAGTTGCTGCTTGCTAATTAGAGCTGTACCAGAGCGTGCTACAAGGCCTGTGAAATAGAACAATGCTCGACTGGGGTTCGGTTTGGAGTGTTTCACTGAAGTGTTTAGCAACGAAGCACTAACAGTAACTCTGCCGAGGGATCGGAGGAAGGTTTGAAGCTAATGGAGCTAAACAACCAACTGTGGCTACTGCGGCAGGAGGCTGTTAAACTGGAGCTGGAATAGACACATATGTCAACGTTAACTCAATGACTACGGCTGCAAACACGACCGAAGAGGACGATGATCAGATTAGAAAGTCGTTGTAGTTTCTGACAGAGGACGTGTCTGTTGTGAGCAAACAGCCAAAAACCATCATGGACCAGGACGCCCAGGTGAAGAAGCTGCAGATCCAGAACCAAGCTAAGAAGGACAAACGTCTTATCTTCTTGGAGAACAGGGTCCAAACCTTGGAGCGATACACCAGGATCAACCACGTGATCGTCTCTGGTCTCAACATCAAACCCCGGTCACATGCTCAGGCGGTGGGCGGTAATAACGAAGGGGAGAAAGGAGAGACGGAGCAACAGGTACTTTAGTCTCCAGGTATTAGACTGGACCATGATAACATGGAGCCATGCCACACTGTGCCCAGGAGAAACAACCACAGCAGGTTTGTCAACAGAAAGTATTGAAGCAGAGAAAGAAGCTTAAAGAACAAATGTGTGAACAAACACTGAACCAAACAGAACCATGACATCACAAAACAGGAACGTCTACTAAGAAAACAAGACAAAACATAGAACCTTGGACCACAAACTGTAACAGTCCAACTGGACCCCTGAAGAGTAAAGGTGGTGTCGATCAGAAGCATCGATGAACTGGATCAGTACCAATGAGTCACGACCTGCAGTGGGCGGTACCTTACGGTCAACTGGCAGATGGACAGGTCAACAAGGTCAAACTTTAAGTCATCATGACACACAATAACTAATGATTCTTCACATGGTGACAATGACATGTGTCACATGACCCAAAGAAAAAGAGACTATGAACTAAGATGGTTCCAGTGGAGCACAGCCAACACAACAGACTGGACACTGACCCGGACTTTAACACCTAAAAGTACAACCCTACTGAACTGAATGATAACATGAGGGCAGAGGGAAGTTATCGATGACCCACATTAACAGTAGAAGTCTATATACAAACTTTAATAACATTAAGGAATATCTAAGATCATTTGAACTACCTTTTAACATTAGAGCCATTTATGAAACCTGGATCAATACTGAAAGAGGAGCAGAGTTCCAGATGGATGGCTACGAACATATATATATATGAACAGACAGAACAAGGGCGGAGGAGGAGCAGCCATTTATGTGGATACAAAAGTAACATTTAAAATGTGATTGAGAACCTTGTTGAATGTTTTCTAGTGGAGATTTGTAGGTAAATAAGAGAAGTGTGTTCATTAGCTGTGAGGATAGAAGTCCACATTCAACTATTGATAATTTATAGAATAGATAACAAAAATATATGTATTTGTGCTGATACTAATATAAATATAACAACCATAAAAGTACTGAGAATGTAGTGAACACCAAACTGTCACGGATCGGGGTGAGGTGAAGGAGGACTCCATTGCACAGTACTGAAGGGCAAAATAATTTAATAACAAAAGTACAACATAAAGACAAGACAGACACAACCTGGGAGTAAACGGCCAGAGTCCGTGGTGATGATGAGTGTCCGGGTTATGGTGATTGGGGAGATGGAAGACATCGACCGGGTTATGGAGGTGACATAGATGAATGGTCCTGCACTGGCAGCTACAAGCCTCACCGCTTAAATAGTCACCGATTAGGAACGGCTTGCAGCTGCGCAGTGCAGGACCAGGTGAGTGTGGAAAATTGGGGGAAAGGTCACTGGAACGGAGGTCATGACAGTACCCCCCCCCTAAGGGGCGGCTCCTGAAGCCCCTAAAAAACAAAAAAAACCAAAACACAACCCCCCCCCCCGTTGTCCAGAGCTTCTCCGAGCAGGGCGGCATGGTAACCTCCTGGTCGGAGTACCCTCTGGGCAGAGCGGTGTGGCATCCTTCTGGGCAGGGCGGTGTGGAAACCCCCTGGGCGGAGTACCCTCTGGGCGGAGCGGTGTGGAATCCCTTCTGGGCAGGGCGGTGTGGAAACCCCCTGGTGGAGTACCCTCTGGGCAGAGCGGTGTGGCATCCTTCTGGGCAGGGCGGTGTAGAAACCCCCTGGGCGGAGTACCCTCTGGGCAGAGCGGTGTGGAATCCCTTCTGGGCAGGGCGGTGTGGAAACCCCCTGGCGGAGTACCCTCTGGGCAGAGCGGTGTGGCATCCTTCTGGGCAGGGCGGTGTGGAAACCCCCTGGGCGGAGTACCCTCTGGGCAGAGCGGTGTGGAATCCCTTCTGGGCAGGGCGGTGTGGAAACCCCCTGGCGGAGTACCCTCTGGGCAGAGCGGTGTGGCATCCTTCTGGGCAGGGCGGTGTGGAAACCCCCTGGGCGGAGTACCCTCTGGGCAGAGCGGTGTGGAATCCCTTCTGGGCAGGGCGGTGTGGAAACCCCCTGGCGGAGTACCCTCTGGGCAGAGCGGTGTGGCATCCTTCTGGGCAGGGCGGTGTGGAAACCCCCTGGGCGGAGTACCCTCTGGGCAGAGCGGTAGCAGGAGCAACATGACTGGTCTGACTGAGGACCAAGGAGACTGATTGGGTGGGGTCACCACGGACTCTGGCTAGACAGGAACAAGACAAAAAGAAGAAACTGGCAACAGGCAGGGACAGGAAACAGGCAGGCAGAAACGAACAACAAGCAAGGACAGGGGACAGAAGCCAGCGACGGGCAACAAGCAGGGACAGGGGACAGAAACCAACCACGGGCAACAGGCAGGGACAGGGAACAGAAGCCAACCACGGGCAACAGGCAGGGACAGGGAACAGAAGCCAACCACGGGCAACAGGCAGGGACAGGGAACAGAAGCCAACCACGGGCAACAGGCAGGGACAGGGAACAGAAGCCAACCACGGGCAACAGGCAGGGACAGAGGACAGAAGCGAGCAACGGGCAAGAGTCAGGGACAGGAACAGACAGAAATGACCAACGACAGACCAAAAGACACAACGCCAGGCGACAGGACAACTAGCCAGAAGACAAGACAACTAGCCAGAAGACAAGACAACTAGCCAGAAGACAAGACAACTAGCCAGAAGACAAGACAACTAGCCAGAAGACAAGACAACAAGCCAGAAGACAAGACAACAAGCCAGAAGACAAGACAACAAGCCAGAAGACAAGACAACAAGCCAGAAGACAAGACAAAAAGCCAGAAGACAAGACAAAAAGCCAGAAGACAAGACAAAAAGCCAGAAGACAAGACAAAAAGCCAGAAGACAAGACAAAAAGCCAGAAGACAAGACAAAAAGCCAGAAGACAAGACAAAAAGCCAGAAGACAAGACAAAAAGCCAGAAGACAAGACCAGAAGCCAGAAGACAAGACCAAAAGCCAGAAGACAAGACAAAAAGCCAGAAGACAAGACAAAAAGCCAGAAGACAAGACAAAAAGCCAGAAGACAAGACAAAAAGCCAGAAGACAAGACAAAAAGCCAGAAACACGGAACGCTAGCCAGAAACACGGAACGCTAGCCAGAAACACGGAACGCTAGCCAGAAACACGGAACGCTAGCCAGAAACACGGAACGCTAGCCAGAAACACGGAACGCTAGCCAGAAACACGGAACGCTAGCCAGAAACACGGAACGCTAGCCAGAAACACGGAACGCTAGCCAGAAACACGGAACGCTAGCCAGAAACACGGAACGCTAGCCAGAAACTCGGAACGCTAGCCAGAAACTCGGAACGCTAGCCAGAAACTCGGAACGCTAGCCAGAAACTCGGAACGCTAGCCAGAAACTCGGAACGCTAGCCAGAAACTCGGAACGCTAGCCAGAAACTCGGAACGCTAGCCAGAAACTCGGAACGCTAGCCAGAAACTCGGAACGCTAGCCAGAAACTCGGAACGCTAGCCAGAAACTCGGAACGCTAGCCAGAAACACGGAACGCTAGCCAGAAACACGGAACGCTAGAAAGCGACACAGAACGCTAGAAAGCGACACAGAACGCTAGAAAGCGACACAGAACGCTAGAAAGCGACACAGAACGCTAGAAAGCGACACACAACGCTAGAAAGCGACACACAACGCTAGAAAGCGACACACAACGCTAGAAAGCGACACACAACGCTAGAAAGCGACACAGAACGCTAGAAAGCGACACAGAACGCTAGAAAGCGACACAGAACGCTAGAAAGCGACACAGAACGCTAGAAAGCGACACAGAACGCTAGAAAGCGACACAGAACGCTAGAAAGCGACACAGAACGCAGAGACACAGAACGCTTAAGCCAGGAACACAGAGACGCTTAAGCCAGAAACTCAGAAACGCTTAAGCCAGAAACACTGAACGCTTAAGCCAGAAACACTGAACGGGACAGAACGCAAGACTGGACAGACTTTAGACGGAACAGACAGGGGAAAACTAAAACAAAAAGGGTCCCTTCAGCACTGGCGGAGTCCAGATGGTGGCAGGACCATTCTGTCACGGATCGGGGTGAGGTGAAGGAGGACTCCATTGCACAGTACTGAAGGGCAAAATAATTTAATAACAAAAGTACAACATAAAGACAAGACAGACACAACCTGGGAGTAAACGGCCAGAGTCCGTGGTGATGATGAGTGTCCGGGTTATGGTGATTGGGGAGATGGAAGACATCGACCGGGTTATGGAGGTGACATAGATGAATGGTCCTGCACTGGCAGCTACAAGCCTCACCGCTTAAATAGTCACCGATTAGGAACGGCTTGCAGCTGCGCAGTGCAGGACCAGGTGAGTGTGGAAAATTGGGGGAAAGGTCACTGGAACGGAGGTCATGACACAAACACACTATGAGTCTCCTTCCATCAGTCAATAGACCGAGTACAAAAACACATCATACTGTTATTGACAATATATTGACCCATGGAATAGAACACAGTGAATGGTTTATTCATCAGCCATATTTCAGACCATGTGCCAGTATTTACTGTATTTGATAGTAACTATAGATACCATAGAGAGAAACCAAAACTAAACAGACCAATGAGGACATTAGGGCAAAACTAGAATTAATGTCTCAAAATTGAGAAATAATCAACAATGAAGTAAATGTGTATGATACTAACACATTTTAATCAATATTCAAGTCATTATACGATAAAAATTGTCCTATCAAAGAATATAATAAAAAAAATAGAAGATAATAGATGTCATTGGTTAACTAAATGCTTACAAAATGCCTGTAAAAACAAAAAGGCATTATATAAGGACTTCATTAGACAGAGAACTAAAGAGGCTGAAGACAAATACAAAAATAAATTAACTAATATAAGAACAAGTAAGAAAGAATACTATAGATTTAAAGTAGATAACAATACGACTAATATTAAAGGGCTATGGAATTTAATAAACACTTATAAGAAATGGTGTTAAACAAAACACTCTACCTCAATAGTTTTTTTGAAAATCATGTGGGAAATTACAATATGGAGGAGGTGGCAGATCGCTTTCATTATTTTTTGTGAATGTAGGTCCTGATCTGGGGAGTAAAATGTTGGACCGGGGTATGATGGGGCACATATGGAGGATGTGGTGAAGAGAAGTCCCTGTTTAATGTTCCTTAGGGCAGTAAATGAAAAAGAAGTCTAGGAAATAGTTAATAAGTGTCAAAATAAAAACTCCAGTGACTTTAGGGTTAGGGTTAGGGTTAACCCTAACCCATATTGATATGGCATTAGTTAAACAGGTCATTGAAGGCATCTCGAAGCCACTCACATATGCATCATTTCAGACCAGTACATTTACTAACCAAATGAAAAGGTCATTCCACTGCATAAAACTGGAAACAAACATCAACACACAAACTACAGACCTGTCTCATTATTGACACAATTCACAAAAATACTGGAAAAACTATTTGTAAACAGATTAGACTCATTTTTAGATAAATTCGATGTACTCTTAGAGTCAGTATGGGTTTAGGGCAAACAGGTCGAAATCCCATGCATTAATAGAATCCATAGGAAAAAAATAACAAAAGCAATTGACAATAAAAAAAAAAATGCAATTGACATATTTATTGGCCTAAGAAAGGCTTTTGACACAATTAATCATAAAATATTAAATAAATTGGAAAATTTGTCGTAAGAGGTATTTGGTAGTTGGGTAATTACAGTTCAGGTTGGTTGGACGTTTCTTGCGGTGTCCTCCAGGGGTCAGTATTAGGACCCAAACTTTTTATTCTTTATATTAATGACATATGTCAGGTTTCACTTTTTGTGAATGACACTAATGTCTTCTGCTCTGGGGAGTGTTTGTACAATTTACAGGTCGTAATCAATGATGAGTTAAAGAACTTGAAGTTGTGGTTTGATTGGTATAAATTATCACTAAATGTTAGCAAGACTAATTTTATATTGTTTGGGAAGTATAGGACAACATCGACATTTAAACTAGAAATAGTTGGGATTCCTATTGAGCGGGTGCGAGAAGGCAAATTCCTTGGTGTATTATTGGATGAGAACCTTAGCTGGAAACCTCACATAGCACAGGTCAAGTATAAAGTATCCAGAAGCATCGCAGTCATCAATAAAACAAAACACTTTCTGGGTTATAAGTCATCACATCCTCTCTACTGTTCTCTAGTTTAAACCTACTTACATTACTGTGCTGAGGTCTGGGCTAATACCTACATCAGTTTTTAACATCCACTAATCATACTCCAAAAGAGTGCAATAAAGACCATCCACTTCCTGGAACATAGCAACAGTTGAAATCATTAACATTCACAGATATGCTAACATATCAGACAGCAATAATAACGTACAAGGCAAAGAAACATCTACCAATAAACATACAACAGGTGAGGGTGGTTACAACCTGAGGGGAGAATTGAATTAGAAAACGTTATAGAAAAACCACCATGACAAGTTTTGGGTTTCAATTACTGGTGTAAAAGTTTGGAACAGTTTGAGTGAGGAGAGTACAGAGAAGGTTTGGAATGGATTGGATGTGTGTGTGTGTGTGTGCCTGTGTGTGTGTATGAACGTACGTGCGTGCATATGTATGCATGGGCTCAAAATGCCCGGGCTGATTTTTGGTCCCAGTCCGGCCCTGGCTCACAGCCTCTGTTTTTACTTACAACAATTTAATACATTCAAACTCACATTACATTAATGTTAATATTCAGCTGAATTTAATGTTTGTTTTACTTTATTTCTAATGATATGATTGAGCCTAACCCTTTGATCCATACTGGTCAGTTCAGTGGTCAGTTCTACTGGTCAGTCCAGAGGTCAGTTCAGTGGTCAGTTCTACTGGTCAGTCCAGAGGTCAGTTCAGTGGTCAGTTCTACTGGTCAGTTCAGTGGTCAGTTCTACTCGTCAGTCCAGTGGTCAGTTCCACTGGTCAGTTCAGTGGTCAGTTCTACTGGTCAGTTCAGTGGTCAGTTCTACTGGTCAGTTCAGTGGTCAGTTCTACTCATCAGTTGTACTGGTCAGTCCAGAGGTCAGTTCTACTGGTCAGTTCAGTGGTCAGTTCTACTGGTCAGTCCAGTGGTCAGTTCTACTGGTCAGTCCAGTGGTCAGTTCTACTGGTCAGTTCAGTGGTCAGTCCAGTGGTCAGTGCTACTGGTCAGTTCAGTGGTCAGTCCAGTGGTCAGTTCTACTGGTCAGTCCAGTCTTATTAAAAAATAGCATTAAAATGGTTTTATTTCATAGTGTTCAGATATTGCGTATTAAATACACAGCTGAGTGTACATGTTTGTAATTCCATAAAAATGAGGATTATTAAAAGGATTTCAATCACACTGTTTGTTTTAGGGCGTATTCACACTGCACTCAGAAAATCCGGACTTTCGGACTTTCCAGGAAAGTTCGAACTTTATTGACAAGTGTGAAACCTCCCCCGAACCTTGGTCTGGACTAAAGACCGAGTCTTTGGTCCCAGCTGAGGAGGTAGTCTCGAACCGGACCAAGGTTCGCTGGTGCACAGTGTGAAAGGTCTGTTTAGGAAAGTCCGGACTATCGGACCAATTACGTCACAGTCACGTGCGCGGAATCTAGTCAACGTCCAAGCATGAGTCGCAGGAATACATGTGGAGACGAGGAAAGCAGGTATTTAATGTAAATGTGGTCGGATGATACTATAAAGACTGAATTAGAAAATACTCATAAAACTAGTAACTGGGTCCATTTCCTGCAACAGTGTAGCACGCTCATCTATTAACCAATCAGGGTCGAGTATAGAGAGACGCACGCTGTACGCGCATTGACCACATGACGTTCTAAAGTCCGTTGGTCCATTTGATTCAATACAGTGTGAATGAAGACTGTAAATAAAGTCTGGATTATAAGTACAGTGTGAAAAGGCAAAAAAAAGGTTCTGGTCCGAACCTTGGTCCGAACTTTACTATGTGAATACGCCCTAATAGGTTAAGTCTGAGTGGAACATGTGATTAACCTGGAATATGATTAAAATACCTTTTCATTTGTCATGTGACCCCCCCCCCCCTTATTAGTTGCATCTTGGAAAACTGTTTATCTTCACGGAGGACTCTTTCCTTCCACATTCGATCTTCCCATCATGCATCCTTTTAGCTTGGTTTTTTTTCCCAGCGACACAAGAACGCTTCCGAAGAGCGGAGCCAGATGACAGCTGAAAGTTCAAACCCTTCTGACCAACACACTGTCACCAAAGGATGATGAGTGGACTTTGTACAAACTCACTTATTACCAGAGAATAAATGACAAGCTTCTGTAGTACATGGTCAAAGTACTCCCATTCTGTACTTCTGTAGTACATGGTCAAAGTACTCCCATTCTGTACTTCTGTAGTACATGGTCAAAGTACTCCCATTCTGTACTTCTGTAGTACATGGTCAAAGTACTCCCATTCTGTACTTCTGTAGTACATGGTCAAAGTACTCCCATTCTGTACTTCTCTAGTACATGGTCAAAGTACTCCCATTCTGTACTTCTGTAGTACATGGTCAAAGTACTCCCATTCTGTACTTCTGTAGTACATGGTCAAAGTACTCCCATTCTGTACTTCTGTAGTACGGTAAAGCTGCTTGTGTGAAAAAATACTATTGTAAAAGTACTGATGTAACTCCTTGACTGAGGTAAAAGGAGTTAAATTTTTTGCCATGAATGAAATAAAAGTTATTGAAGGAAAAATGATCAAAGTTTCATAATAAAGCGTTTAAACTAAGTCACTGTGTAGAAACTGGGTTTGATCAGGTTAAAGTGACTCAGGTTTGTGGGTACGAACAGGAAATATAGGAATAATGGGGAAAAAAAGTCATGAGATTTAAAAGAAAAAAGTTATAAATTCATGTGTGTGATAAAATGTTAAAAGTGTGAAATAAAAGTTATTTAACGATAATAAAGTCAGTTTCTCTCCACTGATTTTTTTGTTCAGTTTAAAAAAGTAATGAGTCTATTCTGAGAATGTAGAGTATAAAGTACATATATTTATATAAATGTAAAGAGTATAAAGTACATATATTTATATAAATGTAAAGAGTATAAAGTACATATATT
This sequence comes from Siphamia tubifer, assembly GCA_020466265.1. Classification (NCBI taxonomy): domain Eukaryota; kingdom Metazoa; phylum Chordata; class Actinopteri; order Kurtiformes; family Apogonidae; genus Siphamia; species Siphamia tubifer. Next base: position 379,742 of record CM035795.1, read on the forward strand.
TATATAAATGTAAAGAGTATAAAGTACATATATTTATATAAATGTAAAGAGTATAAAGTACATATATTTATATAAATGTAAAGAGTATAAAGTACATATATTTATATAAATGTAAAGAGTATAAAGTACATATATTTATATAAATGTAAAGAGTATAAAGTACATATATTTATATAAATGTAAAGAGTATAAAGTACAGATATTTATATAAATGTAAAGAGTATAAAGTACATATATTTATACAAATGTAAAGAGTATAAAGTACATATATTTATATAAATGTAAAGAGTATAAAGTACATATATTTATACAAATGTAAAGAGTATAAAGTACATATATTTATACAAATGTAAAGAGTATAAAGTAGATATATTTATACAAATGTAAAGAGTATAGAATACAAATATTTTATAAAAACGTAGGGAGTAAAATTCTAAAGTTCCCAGAAAAATAAATACTCAAAGTACAGATACCCAAAAACTGTACTTATGTACAGTAAAGGAAGTACTTCTACTTAGTTACTTCCACCTCTGGTTAAAAAAAACAGTGAGACATTGTTGTGTTGTACTTTATGGGGTCTGTGACAGGAACAAAAAAAACAAAAAACTAAAAGTAGGCTGAAGTACATGTACTGCGATGTTAGAAGGGCTGCTATTGGCTGAAGGCAATGCCGCCATTTTATGTCACATGGACTGTGGGGAAGATCAGGAGATACTTTAGTAAGACAGGCTGAGGGTGAATGGAGTGAAAGAAAGAGGACATTTAAAGACATAAAGAGGCTGAACAAATGAAAGTGGACGATGAAGAGCAGCCAAAGAAAAGGGCTGAAGAGGGAGGGACAGGGAAGGCAAAGAAAAGGGCTGAAGAGGGAGGGACAGGGAAGGCAAAGAAAAGGGCTGAAGAGGGAGGGACAGGGAAGGCATAGAGAGGAGGCCAAATGTGTCTGGGAAAGTTTGGGAGCTGAGGTGCATTGTGGGAGAGCAGACAGTGTGTCTGGGGGGTCTGAGGTGTGGATTAATGCCAGCCATTGGAGGAGAGCTGCCGCAGTTGTGCGTGAGCAGAATATCACACAAAAGATGGAAGACGCTGATATTCCTCCCATCCTGTCACAAACAACGGCCCTGATGAGCAGCTGGGAAATTAAAGGGTTAAACCTGGACATTGGGACTTAACTTTTGGAATGTTTCATCTTGTTACAACCCAGAAAATAATAACTTCATAATTTGTGCCCATTTGAAATGAAATAAAGCCAATAACATAATACGTTTTCTCTACCAATAATGTAATAACATGTTCCACATTCAAATGTGTCCAGTCATTGTTATGTTGTCATGGTTACTGGACAGAGGTGTGAAGTCATATGAACAGTAAAATAGTCAAGTACGTTACAAACTCTACTGTTCTCAAGTTAATATCCCTCCAATAAGCAGTAATAATATAGGCAGACAACGACCCTCTTTTTAAGAGGCAGTATTTAGACATTTTCTAACATGAATTTCAAAATTACAAAGTAAAAGACAATTTGTTCCACAATTGGCAGTTATTACATTATCAAAGGTTTTTGGTTTTTTTTAGTGGCAGGTCAATAGTGTAATAACGTGCCAATAATGTCATACCTTAATGCGGTATTGGTGAAATGTTATTATGTCATTGGAAAGTTATGTAATTGGCTTCATTACATTTGAAATGGGTCCAAATTATTACATGATTGACAGTTATCACACTTTGGGTTGTAACACATCTTCAGGTTCAGGGTTAGTCTGACCACAAGAGTGAAACTAAAGGTACTCATCAGTCACTGTATTACTATAAGTCACTCCAGAGTATAAGACACACCAGCCAAAAAATTCATAATAAAGAAAGAAAAAAAACATATAGAAGTTGCATATTTTGGGGGACATTTATTTTATAAAATCCAACGCTAGGAACCGGCATTTCATCTTGAAAGGCAATTTAAACTAAAATAGAGTAGAAAACAACTGGCTAAATAGGTGTATGCTATGCTAACGTAACACATTCAGTTAACATTACATGACTCATAAACAACAAACTGAGAACGTACCTGGTATGCTAACGTAACATAGTAACAGTTATTCAGATAACTATAGCATAAAGAACATACTCATTCTCAACAATGCCCTCTTGTGGTTGTCAGTGTGAAAGTAATGTGAAATTATAATAATGGATTACATTTATATAGCATTTTACATTAGTGACCCATTTATTCATTTGCTCGCACCATTTCTGTTTTTGTAGTTTACCACCACCTCTGGTGGTGGTAAACTACATATGTAGACACAGCTGCCCTGGGACAGACTGACCACCAGACTGACCACCAGAATGACCACCAGACTGACCACCAGAATGACCACCAGAATGACCACCAGACTGACCACCAGACTGACCACCAGAATGACCACCAGACTGACCACCAGAATGACCACCAGACTGACCACCAGAATGACCACCAGACTGACCACCAGAATGACCACCAGACTGACCACCAGACTGACCACCAGAATGACCACCAGAATGACCACCAGAGTGACCACCAGCAAACATTCATACACTGGTGTGAGTGGCACTGGAGGCAAGGAAGGAGAAGTGTCTTTGCCCAAGGACACAACAAACTGGCTAGGACAGAGCTGGATTCAAACCCCCAACCTGTCAGTTACTGGATGACCCGCTATACCAACTGAGCCATGGCCGCCCCTAAATTAAATAGTAATGTGTTAATAATTTCACATATAAGTTGCGCCAGAGTATAAACCACATCCCCGGCCAAACTATGAAAAATACTGTGACTTATGGTCTAAAAAATATAGTATTATAGAAGCCCAACTGTGATCAAATGGCAACCTGTAAGTTTCACTATGACAAGCGATTTGAAGGGATTCCAAGGACTGCATTAAACACCTGGTATGAAGTCCAACTCCAGTTGTAGTTTTTACACAGTACAATTTAATGACAGGAAGATTATTGTGGCTCTACCATGAGTTTAGGACTTTTACTTGTTATTTATTCTCTGAAGAAAATGTATTCTGGTTTGGATCCTACTGGAGTCAGTAAATAAAAACTGAAGTTACTGCAAAGTGACAACCAGATGGAATGATCAAATGGATCCAGAAAACATGATGGTGAATATTTGAACTGAGGTCAGTGAATTTTGGTGTGATACATTTGTGCAAGTTTCATCTATCAAATGCAACTCTTTCTGTTTCCAAAATCAATCAAATATATCATGCAAGGGCATTGGCTTGGTTTAAAATTTGGTAGGGACAATAACCTATAATAACCCCCCCTCCCCATATAATAATAATAATAATAATAATAATAATTATTATTATAATAATCTTTATTTGTATAGCACCTTTCATACAAACACTGTAGCCCAAAGTGCTTCACATTGATTCAAAATTACAGGGTGAATCAATACATTACACAAAATAAACTGATTATAACATTTCAATAAAGTGCTTCACATTGAAACTGATTTTAAGTAAGAAATAAATCAATAAATAAGACAGAGCAGAGACTATCTTTTGTAGTATTTTGCCCATGAACTGGAGATTAGATATAGGATGAAAACTGGATAAATGGTTAGTGTCAAGGTTAGGCTTCTTTAGTAATGGTTTGACAACAGCTGTTCTGAAGGCATTTGGAAAAATACTGGTTAGGAGAGATGTGTTTATAATCTGTAGTAAATGATCTGAGACACTGTCAAATATTCTCTTAAAAAATGCAGTGGGTATTGGGTCGACACATGAGGTTGAGGAGTTCCATTCCGTGATAGTTCTGCTGATGTAATGCAGGTGAATGTTCCCATGGTAACATAACAACATGGAGCTGAATAACTAAACAATTTGTTATTTACTTACCAAATAACAGGAACCATTTTAAGAAGAACAAAAAAATTATGGAGTTCACAACAGGAAAAATATAAAAGAGAGATCTATTATTTACATAACATTCAGTCCAATTTCACTAACGAGTAGGTGCAGTATGTTGTTTAGTTCTTAATGGATTAATTTATTTCAACATTCCAAATAGTTGCTTCCATCTGTCACTCAGTGAGACAAACTTTAAGGTCTATTCGGTCAAATGCTGTTTGGTGCACATGGCATACATTGACATTGTTAAGGAGCTGCTGTTTCATGGTGGACCTTAACTAGTATTTGAACCTTTCCAGTGCTCAAAAGCTTTGTTCAGCATCAGCTGAAGCCACAGGTACAACCAACGTCAGCCGAACAAGCTTCTCAAATTCTTCAAACAAACATCTTACTTCACTTGGCATCGCTCTTAGGATATCTGCAGATTCTCCAGTTGTCCTAAACCTATGCTGTGAGTGTCACATTGGAAGCTGAATCCTCAAGTTCTCCCTATCCATCTCTGGGTACTCTTCAATCACATCACTTACTCGCCCAGTGAGGAGCACATTCTCAACTTGTTTGAGCTTCTCAAAGTCTGGCTCGTTGAATCGTTCCATAAACTGCATGTCCAAACTGTCCAACACCTTGAAAATCTCAATCCTGTAGTATTCCTCTGGTATCTGTGGCTTTTTTTGAGGGGGGATTTAAATGAATGCCCTCCTGTCATCCCAGGGATGTATAAAATTTTCATCTGGATAATCAATTATCTAACTCTTGACAATGTCGAGCTGACAAAAAAAAACTGTTTACGTTAAGATTCCATCAATTGGTCTACTCCGGTTAAAAAAAAAGTGTGTAACTTCTGGTGGCTAGAACGTAAGATACACTGCCATGCCATTGCACGTGCTAGAACACGCCCTGTAATGCGTGAAAGTGCGCCAGGCTGTAGGGATACTTCTGTGTTTCACAGCATTGCTAATAAGCCCAAATGCATTGATCATAACAGGCCCATATGGGGGTTTGGTGCTATCTTTGGTCAGTTGGTGAGTCCACAAATAGGCTAAGGAAATGAGACAGTGAGTCCATGGTTTAAGAAAGTTTATAAAGTAATGAACTAAAAAGTAAATAAATAAATGGGATGTGTGCTGTTAAATGTGTTTACTTTTTTAAATCTGTGGGGGTGAGAAAAGGGCAAAGGCTGGAGGGGATGCTGTCGAGTCTCAGGTAACGGTAATGGTATTGTAATATAGGTGAGAACAGTAAAGAAGTGTTAACCGTGAAAGGTGAGAAAAAGTAAAAGCAAGAAATTTTAAGAGTTAAATGTAAAAAAAAAAAAAAAAAAGTGATCATATGTTTCAGGACCCCTCAGGAAAATATACTCAGTCACCTCAGGAAATCAACCAATTATTACCAGAGTTTATATTTAGCAGCAGCTAACCCAAACATGGAAGATATTCATAATTTTCTCAACAATTTAAACATGCCCAAACTAACGTCAAATGACAGAGACATATTAGATGCTCCATTGACTATGAAGGAATTACAATGTGCATTAGACAGTATGACAGCAGGTAAGGCACCTGGCCCGCATGGTTTCCCTGCTGAATTTTTTAAACATTTTTGGTCAATAATAGCACCCATTTTCTTCAGGACAGTGACAGAGATCAAAAATACTGGTTATATCAGTCCACACATGAATACAGCTGCAATTAAATTATTATTGAAACTAGACAAAGATCCTACGCTTCCCTCTAGTTATTGACCTCTGTCTCTAATCAACACAGACATCATTCATTCATTCATTATCTGAACCCACTTTATCCACACTAGGGTCACGGGGGTCACTGGGGGCCTAATCCAGCTACAATGGGCGAAGGCGGGGTACACCCTGTATGAGACGCCAGTTCATCTCAGGGCTGAACATATATAGACAAACAATCACTCTCACATTCACACCTATGGACAATTTTAGATTAACCAATTAACCTATCAGTGCATGTGTTTGGATGGTGGGAGGAAACCGGAGTGCCCGGCGAAAACCCACGCGGACACGGGGAGGACATGCAAACTCCACACAGAAAGGTCTGGTACGGGATTCGAACCAGGGTCCTTCTTGCTGTGAGGCACGAGTGCTAACCACTGCACCACCGTGCTAACCACTGCACCACTGTGCTAACCACTGCACCACCGTGCTAACCACTGCACCACCGTGCTAACCACTGCACCAACGTGCTAACCACTGCACCACCGTGCTAACCACTGCACCACCGTGCCGCCCAACACAGACATCAAAATTATCTCAAAAGCTCTCACCTCTAGGCTGGAGGAAATCATCCCGTCAATAATCCACAGCGATCAAACAGGATTTATAAAAGGCCGACACTCCACCAACAATATCAGAAGACTTCTAAATCTCATCTCCTTGACGCAACATAACTACAAAAAAGCTATTGTTATGTCACTGGACGCAGAAAAAGCCTTTTACAAAGTTAATTGGCCCTTTCTCTTTGCTGTGCTCCACAAATTTGGCTTCGTTTATCCAGTAGGTATCAACTGTGTACAACTCACCCAAGGCTACAGTCACCACTAATGGGATCACTTCACAAAACTTCAGTCTGTAAAGGGGGACAAGACAAGGATGTCCACTCTCTCGCTTATGGTTAGCGATCTTTATCGAACCATTAGCAACAGCTGTACGTTAGAACACCGATATCAAAGGTATCAGCACTCTAGAGTCGGAACATAAAATTAACCTATACGCAGATGACATTTTACTTTATCTACAAGAACCTAAAACTTCAGTAAAGGAAGTATTTAACCTCATCACAACCTTCTCGAGTCTTTCAGACTATTCCATCAACTGGTCAAAATCAATTATATAACCTTTAACAGAAAACTTGTGGAATCACGCAGTTCAAAACTCGCATTATTCTTTTCCTACTGACAATATCAGATATCTGGGCATAAATATTTCCTCCAAACTCTCAGAATTAGTTCACCTGAACTTCACTCCACTTTTGGACAAAGTCTGTGATGATCTGAGGCATTGGAACAACCTCCCCATCTCCCTTCTGGGACGAACAGTCAAAATGAAAATATTACCAAAAATCAACTATCATGATTCCATTTAAACCCACATCAAAGTGGTTCCAATCGTTAGACTCTGCTATCGGTAAATTCTACTCACAGAATAAAAAGGTTAAAATCAGTTTGACTACCCTCCAGAAGAATAAATCTGAAGGGGAACTGGAGGTTCCCAACTTCATATATTATTATTTATCCAACCAAATACAATATCTCACCAAATGGATACATCCACATGAAGAATAGAACTCCTGGCTAGAACTAGAACAGTTAGATTGTAACCAGATCAAAATCTCTGACCTTCCCTTTATCACTTCCGCCCTTAAGCATCATTCCTGCTTCAAGAACCCTATGATCGCTTCCACCTTGTCTGCTTGGTGGAAAGCACTGGAAATCACAGGCTCCCAATTAAAACCCACTTTACTCTCCCCAATCTGGCACAACCCTGATTTAACAAAAAATAAAATAGATCTTTATTTCAGCACATGGGCAGAGAGAGGAGTCACTCACCTCCATCACCTTCTGGATGACAACACATTTAGGACATATATAAACTTATTCCAAACATTTGAAATAACAAATGGACATTTTCTTCAGTACCTACAGGTACGTGGTGGTGGGTGTACTGCGCTCGCCTAGGGCCAGTGTGGCGAGAGTGCGGGGTGCCTCCCTTTTGGTGTCACCAGGCCCCACCACACTGTCCATTTTTGCCCTCTGAGCTCGCATTGGTTCCCGGCCCCATTGTCCTCTGACTGGCTCCCAGTGGCGGCCTGCCTTGTGATGTGTTGGGTGCCGCCCCTTCGGTGGGCTGCTCGGCCCCTATGTCTGGCTTACTGGTTGTGTGGGGCCATTGGCCCCCTCGGGGGAGGGTGTGGGGGTGGGGTTGGGCAGGTCGGGTGGGGGGTTTGGTGGGGGCTGGGTTGGCGGGTGGGTCTTCACTCCCCGGGCCGCCTGGGTCGGCCTTGGTGTGCTGGGGGGGTTTGTAGCTGCTCCCTCTTGTTCTCCGGGTTTGCGTCGTTCACGGTGGCCCCGGTGGCTCTCTGGGGGTGGCGCCCTGTAGCTCCTACGGCCCGGGATGGGGGGTGCCCTGTTAGCTTGGCCCTGCCTTGCCGTGATTGCTGTTCTGGGCTTCGGGGTCCTTCACACTTGCATGTTTGATCGGGTCTTGCCAGCTACTGCCAAGTCCCATTTCAGTGAATGATGGGACCCCCCAGAATGTGCTGAGAATCTCTCCAGAATTTCTACCCTAAACTCATTCTCTTCTTGCACTGGTGTCCTCTTCTGGCCTATTCTATTCTATTCTATTCTATTGCATTCTATTTTATACTATCAAGTCATCCACAACTATGATGCTCAGTTTTTGTTTAATTATTTATTTATCGAATCTTTTTCTTTTGTGCCATTTTGGTTTTCTTCTCTTTTTTTCAATTTATTTATTTTTATTGATGGACAGTTAATAGTTGGAATAACACACCACCTTACAATCTTTAATTACAATAGCACCACCTGTTAATTTCTGTCCCTGTTTGTCCTGTCCGTCCTGTCCAGTCTTTGTTTCCCCCACACATCACTGAGGTGTAGCACTGCCCTCCCTGGCTTATAATAGAGAGTTCTAATGGGGGATGTCTGCTCAGCTTTCAGGGAGGACCGCTGATGGTCACACACATGCACTAAATATTTAAATATTTGGCTGCAAGAATAAAATATGCATTAATCTCAAACAATGTTGACACCCTCTCTGTGGAGTTAAACAATGAGAACAAATGCAGACAAAAAAAAGCATGTTATTAAACTGATTTTAACTTTTGATAACTGTTAATATCCTCAGTGTAATATTTGCATTACACAAATTCATCCCACAGGTCAGATTGGACCCTGTGATGGGCTGGTTTTGGCCCTCAGGCCACATGTTTGACAGCTGTGTGCTAAAACATCCAGTCTTTACCTGGACAGAAGTGAGCATGTGCAGAAGGAGCATGTGGGTTTGCAGAAGGAAACAGTATTGGGCAGATTTGAGAGACTTAAGGATCTTTAATGTAATATGTCACATATGTGTGGGGTATCCAAACACATTTTTCCACCACTGTATGTAATTATCATTCACTATTTCTAATTCACATTTTAATAATTATTGTGCAAACCAATGAACTATAAAAAACAGAGTGAATATTAGATGAAGAGCATTTAATTTGTTGTGTTGTTTATGCAGGCATCTTCACTTTGCTGTCTCTTCAATCACTGCTAATCCTTTATGCAAATACAATAAAAGTTAAAGACTGTGGGACTTAAGGAAATTCATTAAAAAAACAGTGACCTTTGATGTTAATTGTATTAAGGCCTAAAATAAGGCTACGTCCACATGAGTTTGACAGGGGTTTAGTTTTGAAACTGTGTCAAAAACATATTTTGCAAAAATGAAACTGTTTCAGTAAAAATCTGCGTCAGCATGGGGGCGAAACACTTGCTGAAAACGATGTGATTTACATGACACACCACTACGAGTGCTGTAAGCTAGTCCCAGAGGATACAAGAGAACAATAGAAGTAGTGTGCATGCGTCCGCATCCATTTTTCTAGCGGTGCGACACACAACAGTGGTCATGACGTGGGTGTGAACACATGCTCGTCAGTGTGGACGCAGACACGACACCGTATCCAGATCTTCCCACTCTGGGACCCCTTTTCCAAAGACTTCATTTTGATGAAGGGGATGCACTTCATCCCACGGGCCACATTGGAACCATTGGCGGGCTGCATGTTTGAGAGCCCTGGTTTGGTGATTTAAGAGTAGAGGAGAGTGTAACGGACCACGAAAAACCCAAGCGCAGAACAGGAGACGTATGTAAAAGTCCAAACAATGCTTTATTTTAACACAGGTTAGAATACTGGCACAGAGTGATGAAGACAGGCCCTCGTTCGAGTCTCTAGAGGCTAGGCTGTACTTATCCAAGCCGGGCTCGAAGGTCTTCCTTGGATCCGGGAGCGGAACTGGAATCGGATCGATTCTGGTCCACCGTTGGGGCAGATGACGAGGCTCGTAGTCAGGGTTCGTTCCGGGGTCAGGGCAGGCAGCAGAATTCAGAGTCGGTACACGTTCCAGGGTCAGGGCAGGCGGCGAGAGGCTTAACAGGATCCGGATCGGGTTCAGAAACAGACAGGAGTAAAAGGCAGAAAACGGAGGTCGGACGGAAACAGGACTGGTACACGGAAACACAGAAGAAACAGAATGCTGGATAATCAGAGGACTGGTCATGATAATCTGGCACAGAGTCAGGTCTGAGAGCGGGTTATATACACCTCACCTGATGAGCTACATCTGCTCTCACCAGGTGAGGTGCATCAATGATTATAGCCAGGTGAAAGGTGAAGACAGACACAGAACAGAGACAGGGCAGGAAAACACAAAAACACAAGAAACAGAACATGACAGAACCCCCCCCCCAAGGAACGTCCCCCGACGTTCCACAAACAAAAACACACAAAAACACAAAACCCAACATGGGAGGGCGGTGGGGGATCCGGAGGAGGGCTAGAATTCTTCAGAGACATCCGACTCCATCACCACACCCTCCTCCTCGTACTCCTCCCAGGTCATCTCTTCTGCTTCCGCCCCATCATCTGGCGAACGAGTTCCTGGATGCTCAGACATCCCCTCCTCCTCTTCATCCATGGGAATCTCTGACTCTTCGTCACTAGATGAGGGGTCCGGGATGTCAACGGGGGGCAACCTCGGGCGTCTGGAGTTAGAGGGTTGATTAGGATGGGAGGCATGAAACTGACTAATGAGTTTTTTGTCCAAAATCTGTCGAGCCGGCACCCAAGTCCTTTCTTCCGGACCGTACCCCTCCCAATCCACCAGATACTGAAGGCCTCTCCCCCAACGTCTGGCCTTCAGTAGTCTTCTGACCGTGTAGGCTGGAGCACCGTCAATCATCCTGGGGAGAGGAGGAGACTGAGAGGGAACCATTAGTGGACTCACGGAGACAGGCTTAATTCTGGAAACATGAAAAGAAGGATGAATCCTCAAGGACGACGGAAGAGCTAGTCTTACCGCTACGGGATTGATTATCCTCTCAATAGAAAATGGACCGATGAACTTAGGAGAGAGCTTCTTCGATTCAGTTCTTAAAGGAAGATCTTTGGTAGACAACCAGACCTTCTGTCCCACCTTATATGTGGGCCCAAGAGACCTCTTCTTGTTGGCCTGCACTGCTTGTCTCTTAATAGATTGCAGCAGGGAGGCCCTAGCGTCTCTCCACACTCTCCTACACTTCTTGAGGAAGGTTTCTACAGAGGGAGAGCATGAGATAATCTCCGAATCAGGGAACAGGGGAGGTAGGTAACCATTACCCACCTCGAATGGCGTCCGGCCAGTCGACGAGTTGATCAGAGAGTTGTGTGCGTATTCTACCCACAGGAGATGCTTGGACCACTGTCCAGGGTCCTTTGACGTGACGCACCGAAGCAGGGATTCCAGCTCCTGATTGGCTCTTTCAGATTGGCCGTTGGTCTGAGGATGAAATCCAGAGGAGAGATTGACCGACGCCCCAAGGAGGTGACAAAACTCCCTCCAGAAAGAGGAAGTAAATTGTGGGCCTCTGTCGGACGTGACCTCAGAAGGTATCCCATGGATCCTAAATACATTTTGCAGGACAGACTGAGCAGTTTCTTTAGCAGAGGGTAACTTGGGCATAGGGACAAAATGGGCCATCTTGCTAAATCTGTCCACAATAGTGAGGATAACCGTGTTACCTTCAGATGGGGGTAAACCCGTGACGAAATCTAAAGCGATGTGGGACCATGGACGGTGGGGTATGGGCAGGGGCCGGAGCTGTCCCGCAGGCCTATTTCTGGAGAACTTATTTTGGGAACAGACAGAACAGGCGTTAACATATCTGGTTACGTCCTCCTTCAAAGAGGGCCACCAAAACCTCCTCTTTACCACTTCCAGGGTTCTATTTATGCCAGGATGACAGGTCAGGTTGGAACCGTGGAGCCACTGAAGGAGATCACTCCTGAAACGAAGAGGAACAAACAGGTGAGTATCCGGACAGATGCTGGGTCCAGGTTCCTCTTCTAGGGCTGCCTTGATCCGTTCCTCCACATCCCATTGGATCACGGAGATTCGGGTGGTCTTAGGAAGAATGGATTCCTCCAGCCCCTCTTCCTCTGAGGGAGAGAGAAACTGTCGTGATAGAGCGTCAGGTTTCACATTGCGAGACCCTGGACGGTAGGAAAGACAAAAACTGAAGCGATTAAAGAATAAAGACCATCGGGCTTGCCTAGAGTTGAGTCTTTTGGCGGTTTTAAGATACTCCAGGTTCTTATGATCGGTCCAAACCATGAAAGGCTCCTTGGCTCCCTCCAGCCAGTGTCTCCATTCCTCTAGGGCTAGTTTAACTGCCAGTAACTCTCGATTTCCAATATCATAGTTCCTCTCCGCGGGTGACAATCGCCTGGAAAAGAAGGCACATGGGTGCATTTTGTTATCAAGGTTACTTCTCTGAGAAAGAACTGCTCCTACTCCAATATTAGAAGCATCCACCTCGACCACGAACTGTCTTTCTGGGTCAGGAAACTGGAGGATGGGAGCCGAGCTAAAAAGTTCTTTCAACTTCCGAAAGGCCAGGTTTGCCTCCTGGTTCCATCGGAAGAGAACTTTGGACGAGGTTAGAGCGCTAAGGGGAGCAGCGATAGTGCTATAACCACGTATAAATCTGCGATAGAAATTGGCAAACCCCAGGAAACGTTGGAGCTGCTTACGGTTGTCCGGAATCGGCCAGTCTGTAACAGCTGCTACCTTGGACGGATCCATCTTGAGCTGGTTCTGACCCACGATGTAGCCTAAGAACGAGACCGTAGGGACATGGAACTCACACTTCTCAGCCTTGACGAACAACGAGTTCTGAAGGAGTCTCTGGAGGACCTGCTGAACATGGTGAACATGGTCCTGTTCAGAACGAGAAAAGATTAATATATCATCGAGATACACAAACACAAATTTGTTTAACATGTCCCTTAGAACCTCGTTAATGAGATTCTGAAACACTGCAGGAGCATTGGTTAAACCAAAGGGCATAACAAGGTATTCATAGTGTCCAGTAGGGGTGTTGAATGCGGTCTTCCATTCATCTCCTTCCCGGATGCGTACCAAATGGTATGCATTTCTTAGATCCAGTTTGGTGAAAATAGTGGCCCCCTGTAGGAGTTCAAATGCAGAGGAGATGAGTGGCAGTGGATAACGGTTTTTGACAGTGATATCATTGAGACCTCTGTAATCAATGCAGGGTCGCAAAGTCTTGTCCTTCTTGTCAACAAAAAAAAATCCTGCTCCCGCCGGAGAAGAGGAGGGCCGGATGAGGCCGGCGGCAAGGGCGTCTCTAATGTAATTGTCCATCGCTTCCCGCTCAGGAGCGGAAAGCGAGTATAGTCTCCCCTTGGGAGGTGTGGTACCTGGTAAGAGGTCAATGCAGCAGTCATACTCCCGATGGGGTGGTAGAGACGTAGCCTTCGCCTTACTGAACACCTCCTTGTAGTCCAGATACACGGCAGGAACATGGATCAGGTCTGCAGAGGTGGGTGAGGGGGATGGACTTGTCGTCGACTCCTTCTGTTGGAGACAGAGGGATTCACAGTTCTTACCCCAACTCAGAACGGTCCCATTCTGCCAATCCAGGTGCGGGTTATGCCGACGGAGCCATGGGTAACCAAGGATGACCGGAATCTCAGGTGAGTCTAAAACATGGAATTGAACAGTTTCAACATGATTACCGGAGGTGATCATTGATACCGGTTCAGTCTGATGTGTGATTTTGGCCAAAAGATGACCATCCAGGGCGTGTGCCACTATGGGTTCTTGTAGAGGACTGACGGCAACCCCTAGATTCTTGACCAGACCAGAATCCATAAGATTACTATCCGCCCCGGAGTCGATAAACACGGACTGCGAGATGACCTCCCCCTTGGGACGGAGCAAAACCTGAAACAGAGGACGGGAGATGGGGACAGAGAAAACAGATCGGCTCAGTAGAATGTCCCCTTTTAGTACTGAGCCCGGTCTTTTAATGGACACTCCCGTAGATAGTGTCCTGAGCCCCCACAGTACAGACAAAGGTTCTCCTTCCGTCGATGATCCCGTTCCTGCTGCGTGAGTTTGGGACGGAACATTGACCTGGATTCCCTTCCAGTAGGTTGTAATCTGCGGGGTGGCACCGATGACGTCCTGGAAGGGCAGCTAACTTCCTCTCGCTCCCTCCTGCGCTCCCTCAGCCAATTGTCCAGCAGAATCGTCAGGTGGATTAACTTTTCCAGAGAAGCGGGGTCGTCACGTAGCGCCAACTCGTCCTTGAGTTCTCCGTTCAGACTTCTACGGAATAGAGCTCGTAGCGCCTTATCCTCCCAGCCACAGTCAGCGGCCGCAATCCGGAAGGTGATTGCATACTGCGCGACCGGAACGTCTCCCTGTCTCAAAGACAGTAGCCGGGTCTCTGCCTGTCTGCCTCTAACGGGGTGATCAAAAACTAATAACATTTCATTGGTCAACAGGTCATAGTCTGTCCGTAGCTCTGGACGTTGGGTGGAGACTGCCAATGCCCAGGCTGCCGCCTGTCCAGAAAGCAAACTCATCACGAAGGCTGACTTAGATTCACTTGTGACGTAACTGAGAGGCTGCTGACTAAACACTAGTGCACATTGATGAAGGAATTGTCCACATAATCCTAAATCACCCTGGTACCTGACTGGCGTGGGCATGTGGGGTTCCCGGGATGCACCACTGGCCGTTGTAGATGTCTCCGGAGGGGGAATGGTGATGACGGGGGTCGGAGCTGCCGCGCTCCCTACCGGAGGAGCCCCTGATGGTGACGTCTGTAGAGGGGACCGCACATCTATGGAATGTAGCTGAGCTCGGACTTCCGAGATGGCTAATCCAAGCTCCTTCATTCCTGTGGCCAAAACATTGAGAGCTTCACTGTGTTGGGTTGAAACCTCACTCTGTCCCCGGACTGTAGCTAACAACGCCTCAAGTTCCGCTGGGTTCATTTTGGCCAGATTATACTGTAACGGACCACGAAAAACCCAAGCGCAGAACAGGAGACGTATGTAAAAGTCCAAACAATGCTTTATTTTAACACAGGTTAGAATACTGGCACAGAGTGATGAAGACAGGCCCTCGTTCGAGTCTCTAGAGGCTAGGCTGTACTTATCCAAGCCGGGCTCGAAGGTCTTCCTTGGATCCGGGAGCGGAACTGGAATCGGATCGATTCTGGTCCACCGTTGGGGCAGATGACGAGGCTCGTAGTCAGGGTTCGTTCCGGGGTCAGGGCAGGCAGCAGAATTCAGAGTCGGTACACGTTCCAGGGTCAGGGCAGGCGGCGAGAGGCTTAACAGGATCCGGATCGGGTTCAGAAACAGACAGGAGTAAAAGGCAGAAAACGGAGGTCGGACGGAAACAGGACTGGTACACGGAAACACAGAAGAAACAGAATGCTGGATAATCAGAGGACTGGTCATGATAATCTGGCACAGAGTCAGGTCTGAGAGCGGGTTATATACACCTCACCTGATGAGCTACATCTGCTCTCACCAGGTGAGGTGCATCAATGATTATAGCCAGGTGAAAGGTGAAGACAGACACAGAACAGAGACAGGGCAGGAAAACACAAAAACACAAGAAACAGAACATGACAGAGAGAGCCTGTTTTTGTTTAACTTTTCCTTACACTTTAATATGCACAGTTGTCATAATGTGCTGTCAGTATGTAGCATGTGTGTGCTTCACACCAAACAATATGAGGAAAAGAGCTTCAGTGCATGTTCACTGGTCTTCTTTCTGTAACCCTTGTCTGCATATACAGTCCCTACAGTCCCTGGTCCCTACAGTGGTCAGCTGTAGCTGTTAATGCATGATTAAATACACTGTCATTTATACCATTACTGTAACTTTGTACTTAATGAAGGCAATATGCAAAAAAGTAAAAACAAAAAGAACAAACTAAATTAATAACTAGTTTTAGAGTTTGTTAAAATGTGTGAAAACATCAGATTAACTGAATGTTTTTAAATTCACTTCCTGATGCTGGGTTTTAAATGCATGTTTCTTTGTAATTCCTGGTAAATAGGTTAGACAAAGCAAATGTATTTGTACGGTACATTTCATGTTCAGGACAACTGAAGGTGCTTTAAACATTTCAATCACATTGTGTTGTTCAGCCTAAAGAAGAATAAAAACACTGAGGTTCTTGTAAGAGAGTAAAGTTCAGAAAAGTGTCGGTAGATAGTAAACAGAATTTTATTGGGGAAAAGAGCGTAAAGTTGCAGCCTGTCGCTGCCGCAGCATAAATAGAAGCTGCGTGTTTGTCTGTGAGTCTGTGTTGATTCACTTGGCACCTACTTATGTCCTGATGGAACTGAGCTCATGTGCTGTCGCTAACATTTGGAGGACTGTGTAAATGCATCCACTTTTAACCATAACACCGCTGCGCTTCTTCTGATGTTATCAAAAGATACGGTGTCTGTCCGTGTTCTGATCCAGTGGAATATGGAGCTGTGAAAGGCCGGCGTACGGACACATGTGTGTATCTGTTCCTGGGTAAACCAGCGCCAAGTCCCCAAATGACTCCTTCTTCTTTATTTGCAGCTGAGGCTAACTAAAGATTGGTATTTGATTTTGGTGCAGGAAAGCTTTCCAAGAAATGTGTGTGTGTGTGTGTGTATGTGTGTGTGTGTGTGTGTGGGAGGGGGGGGTGTGAGAGTGAGTGTGTGTGTGTATGTGTCTGTGTGTGAGTGTGTGTGTGTGTGTGTGTGTGTGTGCTTGTATTCCTATCTTTATGGCTACATTGATACATTCATACAGTCACGCTATTCGAACCAAAATCCAGGTCCCCACAAGGGTTAAATATAAATAGAGGTCCCTACTAGTAAACTAGAAATGATGTGGCCCTATAAATCCTCATAAAGCATTGGGTAAACAAACATGTATTTTTCAAAGATTTATTTATATATATATATATATATATATATAATATATATATATATATATATATATATTCACTTTTTCTTTACTTTTCTTAAATGTATATTTTTTATTTATTCATTAATTTTTATTACATTTTTAAATGTAATTAATTTTTCAAAATGTATTTCTATTTTTTTTTTTTATTTTATTAAAAAAAGACCCCATGGATTACAGTATGTGTGTATGTGTGTGGGTGTGTTTGTGTGTGTGGGGGAGGGGGGGTGACATTAATCTGTTTACACAGTCGTGCCACGGGGAGCTGTGACACTATGGGGACAGAAATGTTGGTCCCCACGAGGCCTGATTATAAATGTAGGTGAAATCTGTGTGAAGTATGCAAATGATGTCACCTATAAACACATTAATTAGTTTTTTCTGGAAATCCCCATAAAGCGTGTGGGGAAACGGGTGCAAAACAAAACATGTATTTTTCAAAGGTTTCAAGATGTGTTTTTTTATTAAATGTATTTTATTCTTCTTCTTATTAGTAGTAGTACTAATAAAATAATTAAAAAGATGTCTAATTTTTCAATTTATAAATAGTATTTTACTTTTCATTGAATAAAATTTTCTTTTGTTTATTTATATTTTTGATATTTTTTTAATAAACACATTTTTTACTCTCCACTCAAGTGATGATTACAAACTTGGTCCTCATAAGACATTAAAACCTGTGTGTGTGTGTGTCAGAGTAGTGGGGCGTTTTAGGAAGGAGAGTGAGTGAGTAGTAGCTATACCTTGATCAGACTGTTGGGAGGAGAAAAGAAGAGGAGGAAGGACTGTTGGGGGGGGGGGCTTCATGGCTGCATTTTCTCTTCTCTGAATTTCCACACTCCCCTTTTCTCTTTTCTTTCTTCAGCTCAGCGACACAAACAGAGCAGAAGAGTTTTTGCTTCACGACTTTAAAAGAGACAAAAATCAAGCCCATTTTTTTGCGCTTTTTTTTTTTTGGTCGTAGCGCAGAAGGAAGGCACAAGTTTTTACAGGTTGAAGAACATTTTAGTTTTTATTAGTGCTAGCGCAGAACAAACCAAAATTGCAAAAGCACCAAAAAAAAGTGTTTATTTTTCGTTCGCCCTTTTTCTCTTCAGCAGTTTCTTTCCCTCTTCCTTCTTCCCTGTTGTGTCCCTCTGTCCCAGCCTGTCCCTCAGTTGTTTTGGGTGGGCCACAGTGGACATGCCTGTACCTTTGGCACCACAGGCCCTGCACACGACACAAGGGAAGCGCAACACACCTCCATGGGTAAGTCGTTGTCCTGTCAGAATGCTACCATTTTGGTTTCATTTGTTCCTTATTTACTTTATTTTCACCTCTTGAACTGTCACCTCTGTGGTTACTGTCCTTTTCTCAGACGTTTACTGAATATTAGCTGTGCTGAAAAGGGCCTAAACTAAAGGCTGACATAATAGACCAACCTTCAACCCTGTTACAAAGACTCATCCCTGTAACAGTATTTTTTGGTTACGGGGTTGAAGATTTTAGCTAAACATAGCCATAGATAAGCTAGGCTATGGAACATTAGGAAGCACGAGGAATACAAGAAGTTAATAAAGTCTTTTTTTTTTTTTTTTCTGAACGATACTAAATGTAATTAATGCTTGTAACAGGGTTAGAGACTTAGACTTAGACTGACTTTATTGATCCCTTTGGGGTGGCACCCTTGGGGAAATTAGATTTCCAGCAGCTTGTACAGAAATAAATAAAATAAAAACTGAATAAAATAAAGATAAAAAGTGAGAGTACAGTAAACAGTACTCAGTTATTGCACCTCCTACATGTACAGTGTAATGTCCTGGTGTCTATTGGTTCTACACTTATGTAGGAGCAGCCTCTCACTGAACACACTCCTCTGTCTGATGATGACAGTGTGCACAGGGTGGCTGGCATTGTCCATAATGTCCAGCAGTTTGTCCAGTGTCCTCGCCTCCGCCACTAGAGTGTCCGGCCTCATGCCGACCACAGAGCCAGCCCGCCTGATCAGTTTGTCCAGTCTGGATGTGTCCTTCTTGGATATGCTGACCCCCCAGCACACTACGGTGTAGAACAAGACACTATAACCACTGACTGGTCAAACATTCACAGCAGTTTGTTACAGATGTTGAAAGACCTCAGTCTCCTGGGGAAGTCCAGCCTGCTCTGTGTCTTCCTGTACAGGTGAGTGGTGTGTGCTGACCAGTCCACTTTATTGTCTAGCCACACTCCCAGGTATTTAGAAGAGTCCACAGTCTCCACCTCTACTCCCTTTACCAGAACTGGTCGTGGTCTCGGTCTGGATCTCCCAAACTCAATGACCAGTTCCTTTGTTTTTGAGGTGTTGAGCTGCAGGTGGTTTGTGTGGCACCATGCTGCAAAGTCCCCCACCAGTCTCCGATACTCCTCCACTCTGTCCTCCCTGATGCACCCAACAATGTCATCAGCGTACTTCTGTATGTGACACAGCTCGGAGTTGTAGCAGAAGTCTGCAGTGTACAGGGTGAAGAGAAGAGGGGCCAGCAGTGTTCCCTGAGGGGCTCCAGTGTTGCTGACCACAGTGTCAGACGTGATGTCCTTAAGCCTGACGTGCTGTGGTCTGCCTGTCAGGTAGTCGAGGATCCAGTCTACCAGGTGAGGGTCCACTCCCATAGTGAGCAGTTTGTCCTGCAGTTGAACGGTTGAACTTGACAATGTCAATCTGGTGATTAAAACAAACAAACAATGAAATCTAGGGAAGAAAGTATGGTCATATGACCTGTCGTTACACTTTGACTGGAACGACTTCAGTGATGTCACTTCCTGGGTGCTTAGGAAGTTTAAGGTTTTTTTTTTTTTAAAGGCATGATTGATATCCTGTTATGGCAGGGGTCTCAAACATGCCACCTGGGGGCTAAAGGTGAACCGTCAATGTTTCTAATGATGAAAGATGTAATTGTAAAGTAGAAAAATCCTCATTCAAAGCTGTGTAAGTGATTTTATTTCGGGTTCCACATACACACTAACACGATATTGAGTAAAACAATAGAATAACAATAGAATATAATTCAATTCAATTCAATTCAATTTTATTTATAAAGCCCTAAATCACAACAAAGTCGTCTCAGAGGGCTTTACAAAAACATAATCAACTACAGAAATACATGAAAAGTCCCAGGCATCCCCTGTCCTTAGACCCTCCCCCTGTCCTTAGACCCTCCCCCTGTCCTTAGACCCTCCCCCTGTCCTTAGACCCTCCCCCTGTCCTTAGACCCTCCTTCTCGGCAAGAAAAACCTTCCAAACCCAGTGGGAAAAAGAAGAAATGTTGAGGAGAACCACATTGAAGGACAGATCCACTCCCATGGACGGACAGACTATAGATGAACGTCCATGTATAAATGCAGGAAGGGGGGGCTGGTCCAGACAGGCAGGGGCGGTGGTCACAGGTCAGCACAGGCGAGATACTCCAGATCCTGTCGTCCATGGTTCCCGTGCAGACACTGTCAGGAGAGCCACCTCTCCCCCCAGGGGGGGAGGGGGGACAGGGGACACCAGGTGACTAGTCATGAACAGACTTGGTATGAAAGATATGTTATAAAAATGACACAAACAGATGTGAGAGAGAGAAAGAAAAGAAAGAACTCAGTGTCTGTACTTCCCCCAGCATTCTAACTCCTAGGGCAGCCTAGACTGAACTGTGACTCATACATCATGTATACATGATATATGAGTCACATCATTTTTAACTAACCTGACCATAGGCTTTCTCAAACAGGAATGTTTTCAACCTAATTTTAAATGTAGAGACTGTTTCGGCGTTTTTAATATTAAAGGGAAGATGATTCCATCAGACAGTAACCATGGTAACTAAAGGCTCTAGCTCCTACTGTACTTTTACAAACCCTAGGAACTTTCAATAAACCTGCATTCTGAGAACGAAGGGTTCTTTTGGGTTGGTACGGAACCAGATCATCTTTAAGATAAGAGGGGCCCATACCATTAACCCCTGACCTCTGACCCCTAACCCTAACCCATACCATTAATGGTTTTATATGTAAGGAGGAGGATTTTAAATTCAATTCTAGACTCAACTGGTAGCCAATGAAGGGTTTGGAGCACAGGTGAAACACCTGGCAGCCTGGTGCAACACCAACAACCCCATCTTGAACGTCTCCAAAACAAAAGAGATCATCGTGGACTTCAGGAAGAATCGGCCCAGCCACACCCCTCTCACCATCAACAACGCAGCAGTGGAGGTCGTCAGCAGCACCAGGTTCCTGGGAGTCCAGATAACAGACTCTCTAACCTGGTCCAAACACACTGGCAGTCTGGTAAAGAAGGCCCAGCAGCGCATGCACTTTCTTCGCCGGATGAGGAGAGTGCAACTACCCGCCCCCATCCTCACCACCTTCTACAGAGGTACTATAGAGAGCATCCTGAGCAGCTGCATCTCAGTCTGGTCAGCAGCCTGTAGTGCCTCGGACTGGAAATCTCTACAGAGGGTGGTGAGGACAGTGGAGAAAATCATCGGGACTCCACTTCCTCCTCTCCAGGACATTGCAAAGAATCGCTGCCTGACCAGGGCCCACAACATCATCAGTGACCCCTCCCACCCACATCATGGCCTGTTCTCTCTGCTGAAGTCTGGCAGGAGATTCCGCAGCATGCGGTGCAGAACCACCAGACTCACAAACAGTTTCTTCCCACATGCCATAAGACTGCTTAATGCCACATGACCACTTCCCCTCCCTCCCCCACTCATACACACACTCAGGACTATTGTGCAATAGAAACTGTAATTTATTACTATTTATTACTTTAACAACTGTGCAATAATAACTCTATAGCTAGATACATCCCGACTGTCCTCTCTTCTTGAAGGTTTCTGTACAGTGTTTTTATTGTGTATATATTTTTACAGTTATATATAATTTTTTTTAAACTTTTGTTTTAGTTTTTCGGTCGGAAATACCTGCTGTGCTTGAGTCATTGAAATGAAATTTTGTTTGTGATGGAAATCTAAATGACAAATAAAGTAAGTCTAAGTCTAACAGGGGTGATGTGTTCTCTTCTATTTGATCCTGTTAATAATCTTGCTGCTGCATTTTGAACCAGTTGAAGCTTTTTAGGGAATATTTAGGACACGCTACAAGTAAGGAGTTACAATAATCTAATCGTGATGTAACAAATGCATGAATTAATTTTTCTGCAGTCGTTTTAGACAGAATATTCCTAATTTTGGCTAATGTTGCGCAGGTGAAAGAAGGCTGTTCTGCAAGTTTGGTTAATGTGCCCTGACCTCTGACCTCTGACCCTTTGAATGAAAGATCTGGATCAAATAAAACTCCTAAATGTTTAACTGTGTCACTGGGTGTTACACTTAAGTTGTCCAGAGTAACTATGTGGTCAGGTAGGGAGTCTGTGGCATTTTTAGGACCAATTATAACGACTTCAGTTTTTTCAGGGTTCAATAAAAGATAATTGGCACTCATCCAAGTTTTTATGTCTTGGACACATGTACTTAGTTTATCTATTTGTCTGGTCTGATCAGGTTTAATCGATAAATATAGCTGTGTGTCATCTGCATAACAATAAAAATTAATACCATTGTTGGTTGATGTGAACAAATTGTTATGGATCAGATAAATATGATTTAAAGCTGCAGAGGGCTGCTCCTCTAATACCTATATCACATTCTAATCTGTGCACTAAGATACTGTGGTCAATGGTGTCAAAGGCTGCACTAAGGTCTAATAACACCAGGACCTCTGACCCGTGATCTGGATCAAATAAGACTCCTAAATTTTTAACTAAAACTTTAACTTTAAAAGGATGGCTCGAGTCACAAATGCTGAATAACTTGTTTTTATTTTCTGTTGAAGTAGGCAAAGATATTGTTTAAACGTAGTCACACTACATGGCATCCCAAAAAGACTGACCCCCTGGCCGTGTTGGCCAGAGTGTTTTAAAGGCTAAGCCCCTCCCCTGGCCCAACCATTATTCAATGTACCAAACAAAAATGCATTTTTGACCTTTCTAAGTCATCCCATACGTTCCACATTAAACCCATTCCCACAGTGACAGACATAACTCATAAACAGTAATAAAACATTTAGTTTAGACTTCATCTTCACCTTAATTATTCCACACAGTTGACCCCGCCCCCCACCCAGAGTACACATGGTATGGCTGGGGTTTATCTTTACCATAAAAGTGCAGCTGCTTCACCTGCTCTGGTTCAACCCCCAAGGTCAGAGGGGGAGGGGCCAGGCTGACAGCAGCACAGGTAGATAATGAATGAGCAGAACTATTAACATGTGTATTAGTACGACTGTTTAATGTGTCTGTAGAGGACGTGTGTATGTTGGTGCGTGCACTCACCACAGAACCAGTGGGAATTAGATGTAATATTATTCAGAGATGTCGAAGAGAATATAAGTGACGTCTACCATGTGTTCAGCAGTGACCAATCCTTCATCACAGATATCATGGTGTATATTTTATGTAAACAAAAGAAAATTATCAGACTGTCATCTGCACGTGTCGTGTACGTAAAATGTAAGATTACTTTCATTATAAATCAATTTTCATCAATTTTTTGGGGTTTTTTCTATCAAAAAATGTATTGACATCATGATGAAGTCATTTAAAGGATTAAAAATGTATTTAAAAGTAAAAGTAATGAAGTGAATGATTATTTGATAGGTATGATTAGGTCTGACCGTTATTTACAAAAATAAAATGAAAATATATATCATATTTAATGCTTTGTTTTACAGGTGTCCATTGTACGTACACCTGTGTAAAGACCTCGCACCAAAAATAAGAACGCAAATTGACCAATGATGGTGTGAATCATATATACATATATATGGCTGTCAACATCCAATCATATATATAGAAAAAATTAGCTTTTTGTACCAAAAAAAGGTTTGTTTACATCATAAACAACAACAATTATTGAGTATTTGGTATTTTTATTATATTATATTATTATTTTTATTATAAGTTGATAAAAAGGGAAAAAAAGTAAAAGAGTTCAAACAAACTGTAACATTTTTAAGACATTATTCCACGCACACTTGGTAGGTACTAAGAACCCGAGGGTTAAAAGTGTCCTGGGTCTGGAGGGTGTGTAAAAGAAAGTGTGTCATTGACTGTACACTGTAAAAAGTGCAGCATGCAGCGTTCATTCAAGCTAATTATTACCATTGAACACAATGTAAAGTGATTGATGTTATTGTGAAACTCCTTTTTGTATTTTGAACTAAATTCACTTCCAAAGGAAATAAATCAAAGGTTTTGGTTTCTCTAAAAACATAACCTAAAAAACAGATCAGTTTGTAATATTTTTTATTTTCAGTCAAACATGAATTGCACATTGGGTTCATGTCAAAATAAAATAATCAGGTTGTAAGAAGTGGATGTGACAAACAAACATCAATTTGTCATCATTTTTGTTGAAAATTAGATGCAATTATTTAATTGCATCTAGTTGCAATAAGTGGTGCTAATAATTTTACACAAATGTTTCAGATGAAACGTGTGCTTTAAAGCTTCCTGTTGCCACAGACTATTCTAGCAGGTGTAGAAACGACAGTGTTTCATCTGCTCACGGCCCCGAACCCGTAGATCCGAACTTGTGTTAAGTGACGCCACAAGCTCTTATCTACAGGTGTGTGTCTGTGAAGCCCCGCCCCCCAGCGTCACAACAGTCCAGCTCTTCAGCAGCAGTGACTTCTACCATTTCTTTGTCATTTTGATGAAAAAAACACTCAAACTCCAGCGTAGGTTAAGGGTTAAGCTTCACCTTCATTATTATCACTTTCACCGTGGACCAACACTCATGTTTTCCATAGTTTTGTCTCTTCTTGAACTCATTGAATTTCAGGGATCCACATTAGATATAATTAAAGGACAGATATCATGCCAATTTTTCCCAAGTTAACACACTTCCCTGGTGTCTCAGTGATCTGTCTGTCACATACTTTAGTCAAAATATCATGTTGATGCACAGATACTGCAGCCACTTCAACCTGCACAGACCCCGCCCCTTTTTAAAACGCTCAGTTTTTTAGTGGGTTGTGGCTTCTCATGCAAATGAGCCACAGCTGACTCCGCCCCTCTCTTATGCAGGGTGTGCCAAAACTAGAACAGCATCATGTTACCATGGCAACTACATAGTGCTGTGACAGCCGGTGAAAACGACCGTATACGTTTAAGCTACAGTCAGACACCGAACAAGAGGCTCCAGAACACATTTAAAAACCAAGGATACAGAAAGATGTTTGTACATAGTAAGTTCACTTTGTTACTTTTAATGTTTAGTTTTCATTTGTTGTTACACTGACTATAGTGTTGTTGAACTACTTAGCTTAGCGCACTGCTAGTGACTCCAACTAGCTTAGTGGGTGTTTATGTGTTAGTTAGCAAAGACTAACCTCTACAACTAACCTGTTTAACTGGTAAAAGGGATGTTCAAATGTAGTTAACTGCCACTGTTAATCTCTGTTAATAAACGATCTAATTAGTGATTACAAAATTGATATTTTAGCTCTGACTGAAACCTGGCTGCAGCAGGATGAATATGTCGCATTAAATGAATCCAGGTGAACTATCACACAGCCAGAACCAGTGGCCGTGGTGGTGGAGTGGCAGTAATATCCCACTCCAGTTTAGGTCTTAGCCCTAAAATTAATCATAAAACTAATCCCACTTACCACTCCTTTGAAAGTCTAGTTTCATCCATTACTTTCCCCAACTGCAGAAACCAAAAACCAGTCCTTTTTGTCATAGTCTACCGCCCTCCTGGTCCTTATTCACAGTTTTTATTAGAAGTCTCTGACCTTCTATCCAGTGTAGTGTTGAACTGGGATAGGATTATAATAGTTGGTGATTTGAACATACATGTTGATAACAACACTGACTCTCTTAGTAATGCATTTAGTGACCTACTAGACGGATTAGGCTTTATCCAAAATGTTAATAAACAACCCACATTCACAGACACACCCTCCATCTGATCTGAACATTTGCTGTTGAAATGAATGACCTGGTTGTTTTTACCCATAATCCCATACTCTCAGATCACTTTTTAATGACCTTCCAGGTTTTGTTTGAGGATATTTCTACCTCAGTGATTAAAACGCAAATGAAAAGGATACTATGTGACCGTGCTGTCTCAAAGTACAAAGAGTTAATTCAGTCACTATTTGTGTCTATGTCATGTGATTATGTAAAGGACACATTTAGTCCCAGTATAAGTGATGAGTTAGTCGATAGTACCATGCTCACATTAAAAACTACGTTAGATATAGTTACCCCCCTTAAGTTAAAAACTACTAAGATTAGATGAACCTCCCCATGGTACAACGCTGACACTCGCTCCATTAAACAAACAACACCTAAATTAGAGGCAATGGAGGCGATCCAACTTAGAAGATTCTCTCAATGCCTGGAAAAATATCTTAATAAAGTATAATCCATCTTTGCGTACAGCCAAAACTAGATATTACTCATCCATAATAGAAGAAAACCAGAATAATCCTAGATTCCTGTTCAGTACTGTAGCCAGACTGACAAACAGACACACCTCCGTGGAACCAGTTATTCCATCCACGCTCCATTCTGATGATTTCCTGCAGTTCTTTAACAATAAAATATCAACTATTAGAGACAAAATAGACACATTTCTCCCAAATATTAGATCAGAAAAAGCAGTGGTTTCAAACCTAGGCCTTTTTAAAAACCCCTCTGTAACACTAAATAATTTCACCACTGTAGACCAAACTGATGTCATATCTATTATCATGTCTTCCAAATCATCACCTGCCTCTTAGATCCAATTACAACTAAACTCTTTAAACAGATTCTGCCCCTAATTATTAACACTGTCCTAAATATAATTAACACTTCATTAATTACTGGATATGTGCCACAGTCATTTAAATATGCTGTTATTAAACCAATTCTGAAAAAGCCTACCCTAGATCCTGACATTTTAGCCAATTATAGGACTATATCCAATTTGCCCTTCCTGTCAAAGGTTTTAGAACGAGTAATAGTTAAACAGCTGTGCCAATTCCTGCAGGATAATAGTTTATTTGAACAGTTTCAGTCTGGCTT
Organism: Siphamia tubifer; assembly: GCA_020466265.1. Lineage (NCBI taxonomy): Eukaryota > Metazoa > Chordata > Actinopteri > Kurtiformes > Apogonidae > Siphamia > Siphamia tubifer. Next base: position 406,784 of record CM035795.1, read on the forward strand.
TCGTGCCCATCATAGCACTGAAACAGCGTTAGTTAAAGTTACTAATGACTTATTATTAGCCGCTGACATGGGATTAATATGGGTCCTGGTGTTATTAGACCTTAGTGCAGCCTTTGACACCATTGACCACAGTATCTTAGTGCACAGATTAGAATGTGATATAGGTATTAGAGGAGCAGCCCTCTGCTGCTTTAAATCATATTTATCTAATCGCTACCAATTTGTTAACGTTAATCAACAATCATCGCAGTCCTCCAGAGTTAATTATGGCGTTCCCCAAGGGTCAGTCCTTGGGCCTATTTTGTTTACACTATATATGCTCCCTTTAGGTAACATCATTAGAAATCATGGTATTAATTTTCATTGTTACGCGGATGACACACAGCTATATTTATCGATTAAACCTGATCAGACCAGACAAATAGATAAACTAAGTACATGTGTAGAAGACATAAAAATTTGGATGAGTGCCAATTATCTTTTATTGAACCCTGAAAAAACTGAAGTCGTTATAATTGGTCCTAAAAATGCCACAGACTCCTTAACTGACCACATAGTTACTGTAGACAACTTAAGTGTAACACCCAGTGACACAGTTAAACATTTAGGAGTTTTTTTTGATCCACATCTTTCATTCAAAGGGTCAGAGGTCAGGGCACATTAACCAAACATGCAGAACAGCCTTCTTTCACCTGTGCAACATTAGCCAAAATTAGGAATATTCTGTCTAAAACGACTGCAGAAAAATTAATTCGTGCATTTGTTACATCACGATTAGATTATTGTAACTCCTTACTTGTAGCGTGTCCTAAATATTCCCTAAAAAGCTTCAACTGGTTCAAAATGCAGCAGCAAGATTATTAACAGGATCAAATAGAAGAGAACACATCACCCCTGTGCTCCAAACCCTGACCCCTGACCCCTAACCCTATCACCCCTGTGCTCCAAACCCTGACCCCTGACCCCTAACCCTATCACCCCTGTGCTCCAAACCCTTCACTGGCTTCCAGTTGAGTCTAGAATTAAATTTAAAATCCTCCTCCTTACATATAAAACCATTAATGGTATGGGTTAGGGTTAGGGGTCAGAGGTCAGGGGTTAATGGTATGGGCCCCTCTTATCTTAAAGATGATCTGGTTCCGTACCAGCCCAATAGAACCCTTCGTTCTCAGAATGCAGGTTTATTGAAAGTTCCTAGGGTTTCTAAAAGTACAGTAGGAGCTAGAGCCTTTAGTTATCATGGTTACTGTCTGATGGAATCAGCTTCCCTTTAATATTAAAAACACCGAAACAGTCTCTACATTTAAAATTAGGCTTAAAACATTCCTGTTTGAGAAAGACTATGGTCAGGTTAGTTAAAAATTATGTGAATCATATATCATGTATACATGATGTATGAGTCACAGTTCAGTCTAGGCTGCCCTAGGAGTTAGAATGCTGGGGGAAGTACAGACACTGAGTTCTTTCTTCTCTTTCTCTCTCTCACACCTGTTTCTGTCATTTTTATAACCTATCTTTCATACCAAGTCTGTTCATGACTAGTCACCTGGTGTCCCCTTTGTCCCCTTTCCCCCTGGGGGGAGTGGTGGCTCTCCTGACAGTGCCTGCACGGGAGCCATGGACGACAGGATCTGGAGTATCTCGCCTGTGCTGACCTGTGACCCCGGACCACCGCCCCTGCCTGTCTGGACCAGCCCCCCCTCCTGCATTTATACATGGACATTCATCTATAGTCTGTCCGTCCATGGGAGTGGATCTGTCCTTCAATGTGGTTCTCCTCAAGATTTCTTCTTTTTCCCACTGGGTTTGGAAGTTTTTTCTTGCCGAGAAGGAGGGTCTAAGGACAGGGGGAGGGTCTAAGGACAGAAGGAGGGTCGAAGGACAGGGGGAGGGTCTAAGGACAGGGGATGCCTGGGACTTTTCATGTATTTCTGTAGCCCTCTGAGACGACTTTGTTGTGATTTAGGGCTTTATAAATAAAATTGAATTGAATTGAATTGAATTGCCACCAGTGTTTACAGGGTAAAAAAATACCCCAGAACTGTTTGACAGCTGTAGTCATTTATTTAAACATCTAAATATTATGTATTTAAAAAATCCCATATTAAGTGATATATACAACATTAAAGTGGTCACCTTTTAGTTGTCTCTCCTAACACAAGTGTATTTTATTTATGCATCAATGATACAGAACCTGAGAATATCTGCTGCAGTTACCACAAATAAAATGACATTTTAATTTAGTCAGTATATTTTCTATATGTCACTCATATAATACATAAGTTACCTAATAAACTCACCTTTCTAATGTACTACATAATAAACTCGCCTTTGTAATGTAGTACATTAGAATAATGCAGTAGCTTCAGAACCACCATCATCATAGTTGACCATCCAGGGTTTGAATGTGTTCTAACTACAGAATATATTCAACATATACGAGTAAGTGTTATTTAATAGACATACAGTCATTGTAATATAAATATGATTAAGGAAGAACATGTAATAAATAAGTGTTAAAATGTTCCATGTCAAACACTGAAAGAACATAGAATGGTTTAAATAGACTTGACTTTTATGAAACAAATACATTCAATGTAACAACGAACATAAAAGTTCAAACTATAGTAAACAATAACAAATGTTAGTATTAATTTAATGTTATTTATAGAACCTTAAATAACAACAATATGGTCTGACAGGACTTTACAGGGTTAATTATAGAGAACAATCAATGATAGTAATAGATAAAGTGTGAAGCATCTTCTGTCTCTGTCCTTAGTATCATCACTTAAGTTTGATACAAACCATAAAGACATGAACACATGTATGTCTGCATGTTCTACTGCATGTTCTACTGCATGTTCTACTGCATGTTCTACTGTATGTTCTACTGCATGTTCTACTGCATGTTCTACTGCATGTTCTACTGCATGTTCTGCTGCATGTTCTGCTGCATGTTCTGCTGCATGTTCTACTGCATGTTCTACTGCATGTTCTGCTGCATGTTCTACTGCATGTTCTACTGCATGTTCTACTGCATGTTCTGCTGCATGTTCTGCTGCATGTTCTGCTGCATGTTCTACTGCATGTTCTACTGCATGTTCTACTGCATGTTCTACTGCATGTTCTGCTGCATGTTCTGCTGCATGTTCTGCTGCATGTTCTACTGCATGTTCTACTGCATGTTCTGCTGCATGTTCTGCTGCATGTTCTACTGCATGTTCTACTGCATGTTCTGCTGCATGTTCTGCTGCATGTTCTGCTGCATGTTCTACTGCATGTTCTACTGCATGTTCTACTGCATGTTCTACTGCATGTTCTGCTGCATGTTCTGCTGCATGTTCTACTGCATGTTCTGCTGCATGTTCTACTGCATGTTCTACTGCATGTTCTGCTGCATGTTCTACTGCATGTTCTACTGCATGTTCTACTGCATGTTCTGCTGCATGTTCTACTGCATGTTCTACTGCATGTTCTGCTGCATGTTCTACTGCATGTTCTGCTGCATGTTCTGCTGCATGTTCTACTGCATGTTCTACTGCATGTTCTACTGCATGTTCTGCTGCATGTTCTGCTGCATGTTCTGCTGCATGTTCTACTGCATGTTCTGCTGCATGTTCTACTGCATGTTCTGCTGCATGTTCTACTGCATGTTCTGCTGCATGTTCTACTGCATGTTCTACTGCATGTTCTGCTGCATGTTCTACTGCATGTTCTACTGCATGTTCTACTGCATGTTCTGCTGCATGTTCTACTGCATGTTCTACTGCATGTTCTACTGCATGTGTGCTTTGTTCAGCTCTTACACAAGCTTTAGTGGGACGGACAATCAGGGTGGTCCTGCCTGCGTGGTCCTGGAAGGACAGTATGTGGGGTTCAGACCCGTCCTTCATTGAACCTCCACACGTAGCTGGTACCACTTCCATCTGGTCTGGTACCACTTCCAGCTGGTCTGGTACCACTTCCAGTTGGTCTGGTACCACTTCCAGCTGGTCTGGTACCACTTCCAGTTGGTCTGGTACCACTTCCAGCTGGTCTGGTACCACTTCCAGTTGGTCTGGTACCACTTCCAGCTGGTCTGGTTTGTCAAACTGGCCAAACAGATCCTTGAGGATGGGTATCTTTAGCACCTCATTGAAGAATGGACCAGGGTCCCAGAAGACCTGGTCCAAGATCAGGTCCAACATGTCCTCCACATAATCTACAATTCACAAATAAAATATGTGTGTACTTTGTGTACTTTGTGTACCCTTCAATAACCATTAAGTTATGTTGTACAGTTTTTGGTACTTTATTTGTATTATTCATATTCTATTAATAAATGTATTTATAATGAAAGTTATTCTAAACACTCACTTTAATAAAGTATAGAATATGATAATAACTAAATTCATTATTTATTTTTTGTTTGTATGTATTTCTACACATTTTGTGACTGCAGTATTTTTAATAAAATCTTGGTAAACTTATTGGAGGTTGGTTCAGTTTTAACTGGCTTTGCTGTGGCCCCTCCTCTTTTCTTAGATTTGGGTAAATGTACCCAGAACAACGGTTCACCAGCTGATGTTGTTGCTTGGGGACGTCCAGCATATTTATTGAAGTGCAGCGATGGCAGATATAATCTGTGGAGAGAAAATGTCATTTATAAATATGATGGAAACATACATGTATGTTTATACACTGGACAATCATGGCTTATTTACCTACACAACATTCCAACAAAAGAAAAGAGCACATTGTTAGTGTAAAAGAAGCTACAGTCCAGTAGATGTGTTTTTAATACTATGGAGACGCTTCTTCACTTTTCCATATTCTTTGTTCTGTCATATCTTCAACACTTTCTTTGTCTTAATAAATAAGAAAATAGAACTTATTACAACAACCCCCAAATTCACCATAATAATAATAATCTATATGTGATTATACAATATTTATAATATTTCTATTTTCACACACATTCAATTCACATTTGGTGTTTATTATAGTTTAGTTTTTATTTTGTTTTATATTTTGTTTTATTAAGAAACATGAACCTTTTAGATGTGAACACAGGATAAACTAGTCTACTTTATTTTATGGTAAACTGCTAATGATGACATTACTATTCTACACAGATGAACGTACTTAACTGTCTGAACATTTAACACCTGCTGACACACAGTACAACACCTCAAACAGCTCCAGTAGGGTTAGGGTTAGGGTCCAGCTTTCATAAACAATATATGTAGGTATCTTATGGATGGAGCTGGAAGATTCTATTATAATAAAAAATAAGACACATTAACCTCTACACTGCTAGAACTAAAACTAATAATCTTATGTAACTTATTCAAATGTTGATGTGAAATATGAAGTAAGTCACATCATGGACTGACTGTGATGCAGTTGTGACAGAATCTACAGAGTCATACATGACATCCTGTGGATCCAGAAAATCCAAAAGATGAGCTGAACCTCTAAAGTGTTCTTCTTCTAACCAAGGTTATTTTACAGGTTCTATTTATTAGTGTACATGTGTTTGTCTAAACACCAGGGACAGTAATATTTGTAATGAGTATTTCCAGTTACATTAGCATCATTAGCATGTATGCTAACAGCTGCTCTTACACCTATCATTGTGCTTTAATCAGCCCAGAGTGTCGCTAACACATGGAATTGTCTGAAACATGTAGAGAATCTCTATAAATTTACCAACAAGTAACACTAAGCACTTTTACACCGTCTGTTGTTTCACTGCTGTAAAGTTCTAGAACTAGCTAGCAGCAGTCACTGCTCTTGTTAGCATTAACTAACGTTACTCTAAACACAAACACAGAACATATTATATAAATACTTACATGTTCCTCCTCTAATGTTTGTGGACAGTTGGTTCTGCTCCAGGTTTAAGGCACAGTTCTGTTGTACTGACCCAGGTTAGAAAAGCAGTCTGTTGTGAAGTGGACACTAACAGGGTCTTTGGTAAGTTTTCTTCAAAATGAATCCGATCCAATTCAGTCTTTCATCTTCTGAAGTTTGAAGCTCATGTATGGACTTGTGTTTTTCCTTTTAACCAGGAACAGAAGTGTTTAGAGTTTGTCCACACATTCCTTCTGTGTCTCTGCATCAATGTAGAATTATGGCGGATCTCCGAGTCCGAGCAGAGGTCATAGGTCAATAGGTGGGGTTAGCTGAGCAGGTGGGGTGGGATATTCAAATTAAAGTGCACCTGTTACGTGTGAGGCGCAGCAAATCAAAACGGAGTGTTTTCCGCCCCCTCCAATAACACACGGATCAAGTCAAAAGGCAGGTGGGTGTTTTTTTTTTCATGATTCCAGGGTCTCCTAACACGCAGACAACACATATATGTGCTGTAAAAACCTTAAAAAGTCTCTTTTGCATGATATGACCCCTTTAAAGCTACTATCTTCTTATTTCTTTAACTTCCAAAACTTTTTGTCAAAACCTCTCATTTCTTTCAGAAGTCAATAAGCTGCAGCGTCGCCTTTCTAATATTAACCCTGGTTAGGGTTAGGTATGAATTACCAGAACTTCCACTTTTTATTCTTCATCATGCAAGAAAAACACAATGTGATTTAAATGTATTTTTTTTTACAATAAACAATTTTTCTGGAATTACAAAGAAATATTTATTTAAAACTCAACAATTAGAGTTAGGGATTTTAACCAACTGTGATACTAGTTATTACTTCAGTTATGACTTTAGTTATTACAGCTGTTCTGTTCATATCATTACTGTTCTTAGCCTCTTTTCTCATATTTTGTTTTAAATGCACATTTCTTTGCTTCAAATGTTTTTCAGCTGAGTGGACATTTTTGTAACTCCATAAATTCAAAATATTTTAATCACATTGTATTTTTCAGGCTAAAGAGCAATAAAAACGAAGGTTCTCATAATTCATGCATCAAAGGGTTCATGACGTTAGAACAGGGGTGTCACTCATTCTAATTCAGGGGACATATTCAGGTGAATTTGATCAGAAGTGGCCACAACCAGTAAAATAAAAATATAATAATCAACCCCAATTTGGTGTCCATGTTTTAGAGCAAAAAATACATTGACATTATGAAAATGTTTACATCTACAAATAAACCTTTCAAACAGTGTTATTCACACACAAACTGAAAAAAATGTGTAATTTATTGCACATTATTAGGCTTTAATGTAACAGGCCGCAGGGAACCCAAGTGCAGAATCAGAGAACAGAACAGAGTACAGAACCACCCCCCCCCCCCCCCCCCCCCCCAAGGAACGTCCCCAGACGTTCAAAAAAAAAAAAAAATCTTCATCCAACGACAGGAGGGTGGTGGGGTTCCTGGAGGAGGGTTAGTACTCTTCGGAAAAATCAGAATTCATGTCAAAATAATTTTCTTCAACGTCGTCGCAGTTCATATCTTTGTAATCAGAAAGATCCCCTTGAGGGGCCATACCTTCATACTCTTCCACGTTTCCTTCCTCCTCCTCGTCCCTAGACACCTCAGAATCATCCTCCTCCGGTAAAGGAGTGGAAGTAGCCGCGGGTGGCGACCTCAGGCGTCTGGAGGTGGCAGGTTCATCTGGGTGGGAAGCATGAAAGCTCGTAATGAGGCGTTTGTCCAAAATCTGGCGTGCGGGAACCCAGGTCCTCTCCTCCGGTCCATAATCCTCCCAGTCCACCAGATATTGTAGTACCCTTCCCCAACGTCTGGAACGTAGCAACTTTCAGACCGTATACGCTGGTGCACCGTCAATGAACCTGAGGAGAGGTGGGGACTGAGAGGGACCCATTAATGGACTTTCAGAGACCGGTTTTAGCTTAGAAATATGAAAGGTCGGATGAATCCTCATAGAACGAGGAAGGGATAACTTAACAGCCACAGGATTGATTACTTTCTCTATAGTGAAAGGTCCAATAAATTGGGGAGAGAGTTTCTTTGAGTCAACCCTTAACGGGAGATCCTTGGTGGAAAGCCAAACCTTTTGGCCCACCCTGTATGTAGGTCCCAAGGACCTTTTCTGATTTGCGTACTGAGTCTGTTTCTTAATCGAGTGGAGCAAAGAGGCACAAGCACTTTTCCAGATTCTCCTACATTTCTTCAAATAGGAGTCCACTGACAGACAACTAGAATTGATTTCTATGTCCGGAAATAGAGGAGGTACATATCCATTACCCACCTCAAACGGGGTCAACCCCATGGATGAATTAACTAACGCGTTGTGTGCGTATTCAACCCACAAAAGTTGCTTGGACCAACCCCTAGGACCCTTGGATGTCGTGCATCGAAGTAGGGACTCTAGAGATTGTTTGGCTCTCTCGGACTGTCCATTGGTCTGTGGGTGAAAACCTGAGGAAAGACTCACAGACACTCCGATTAGTTGGCAAAACTCCCTCCAAAAGGAGGAAGTGAACTGTGGGCCTCGATCAGAAACATCTGAAGGTAAACCATGAATTCTGAAAACGTGTTGCAACATGAGTTGTGCAGTTTCCTTGGCTGAAGGAAGCTTAGGCAGAGGCACGAAATGGGCCATTTTGCTGAACCTATCAACAACTGTGGGAATTATCGTGTTACCATCAGAGGGGGGTAATCCTGTAACAAAGTCGAGACCAGGGACGATGGGGCACGGGTAGAGGCCGGAGATGACCCACAGGAGCATTTCTGGAACTCTTATTCTGTGAACACACAGGACAGGAATTAACATAGGCGGTGACATCCTTTCTTAGGGAGGGCCACCAAAATCTTTGTTGAACCACTTGAATAGTTCTATTGATCCCAGCGTGGCAGGTCAGGTTCGATCCATGAAGCCACTGCAACACCTCACTTCTGAAGGAAAGCGGAACAACCAGGTGAGAGACAAGGCAGTTACTGGGTCCAGGTTCATTCTTCACAGCGGCCTTTATTCTCACCTCAATATCCCATCTTATCACCGCGACTCTGGATGAACTGGGAAGGATGGGCTCAGGATCTCCCTCTTCCTCCCCTGGGGAGTAGAACTGTCTGGGTAATGCGTCAGGCTTAATGTTGCGAGACCCTGGGCGGTTTTTGTTCCAACCAACCAAGAGTTCACAGTTTGACCAATTGACTCTCTGCAGACTGAGATCAGTTGATTCATTGATTGAAGTCTGGTGTGTTGCTGCTTGGTTTCAACAAAAACCTGCAGCCACACCGGCCCTTTGTGGAATAGGTTGGAGACCCCTGGTCAAAATGATTAAAAAATAAAGACCAGCGTGCTTGACTGGAGTTGAGTCTCTTGGCGGTTCTTAGATATTCCAGGTTCTTATGGTCCATCCATACCACAAATGGTTCCTTAGAGCCCTCCAACCAGTGTCTCCACTCCTCATATGCTAGCTTGACTGCCAGCAGTTCATGATTCCCAATGTCATAATTCCTTTCTGCAGGAGATAAACTTTTAGAGAAGAAGGCACAAGGATGCATCTTATTCTCAGTACTGTTTCTTTGGGAAAGCACCGCCCCTACACCCACACTGGAAGTGTCCACCTTCACCACAAACTGTCTGGCCAGATTGGGAAATTGGAGGATTGGAGCAGAACTGAAAAGGCTCTTTCATTTGGAGAATGCCTAATCTGCTTCTCGGTTCCACAGAAAAGGAACGTTGGAGGAAGTTAGCGCACTAAGGGGAGCAGCAATAGTGCTATAACCTCGAATGAACCTACGATAAAAGTTTGTGAACCCCAGGAACCGTTGGAGCTGTTTGCGAGTCTCAGGAACAGGCCAGTCGGTTACGGCAGCTACCTTTGTAGGGTCCATCTGGAGCTGGTCCTGTCCCACTATATACCCTAGGAAAAAGACAGAGGGGGCGTGAAACTAACTTTTCTGCCATGGCGTACAGGGAATTCTCGAGAAGCCTCTGGAGAACTTGTTGAACATGCTCCTGTTCAGAATGAGAAAAAAAAATCTGAATATCATTGAGGTAGATGAACACAAACTTGTTTAACATGTCTCTCAAAACTTCATTAATTAGATTCTGAAACACTGCAGGGACATTAGTAAGCCCAAAAGGCATTACTAGATATTCATAGTGTCCTGATGGCGTATTAAATGCAGTTTTCCACTCATGTTCCTCCCTGATGCGGACCAGATGGTACGCATTTCGCAGATCCAGCTTAGTGAAGATGGTGGCGCCTTGAAGAAGTTCGAAAGCCAAGGAGATGAGTGGCAAGGGGTATCTGTTTTTGACAGTGATATAATTTAACCCCCCTGTAATCTATACAAGGTCGAAGAGTCTTGTCCTTCTTATCCACAAAGAAGAACCCGGCTCCCGCCAGAGAAGATGAAGGTCTGATGATTCCTGCAGCTAAAGCATCATTAATATATGAGTCCATAGCTTCACGTTCAGGAATAGAAAGGGAGTATAATCTCCCCTTGGGAGGGGAAGTACCTGGCAGGAGATCAATGCAGCAATCGAGTTCCCGATGAGGAGGTAATGAGGTCGCCTTGGATTTACTGAATACCTCATGGTAGTCCAGGTATGCCTACCGCATTGTACATTGTTCAGGTCCAGGGGTGTCGCTGAAGGTGCAGATCTGGGAACGAGCTCCCTCTGTGGGAGATAAACAGAATGACAACTTCTTCCCCAACTTAATACTGACCCTGTTTGCCAGTCCACATGAGGGTTATGCCGACGGAGCCACGGGTAACCTAGAATCACAGGGAGATCAGGAGAGTTCAGAACAAAAAAATGAATGATTTCCAAATGATTGCCAGCCGTAACCATTGG
>CM035795.1:427500-437500 GCA_020466265.1 Siphamia tubifer
TTAGGACTTTATAAATAAAATTGAATTGAATTGAATTGAACATTTATAGAAGTGTAGAACATTTATGGAAGTGTAGAACATTTATGGAAGTGTAGAACATTTATAGAAGTGTAGAACATTTATAGAAGTGAAGAACATTTATAGAAGTGTAGAACATTTATAGAAGTGTAGAACATTTATAGAAGTATAGAACATTTATAGAAGTGTAGAACATTTATAGTTCTCTGTTTGTTGGGTTTCTTCTGATGAGGTCCCAATTGCCATGTTTCATAAAGTAGTTTATTTTTTAATACCAATAGAAATCACCTGATGTAAGAGTACATTTGTTTTTTTAATTGATCAAAAGTTTGAATTGTGTTTCGCTCAAACAGCTGATTGACAGTGATACGTTTTTTCTGGGCCCACCAGTCAAAGCCCCTGTCTGCTAATGCTGAGAAGAACTCAATATTCCTACTGACAGACATGGCTCCACCCACAGAGGGACCTCTGTCAGAGGGTCCTTTGAAATGTTTCTGGTTCCAGATTTTCAGTGTGTGTTTGACCCATACATACAGTGATCCATTCTATGTTTTCTAAAATTTCAAACTATAGAAAAGGAGTGACTGGCAGTGACTCCTCCTCCAGAGGTACCCACTGTGATTCTGGGTCACAGATGATCCAGGCCGTCATTGCTTTTAATTAGTCTGTCCAATACTATAATCTTAAATTAGGCCGTTTTAAACCCCCATTTTCCTTATTAGACATGAGTACTCTAAGGCGTAGTCTTGGTCTTTTTTGACAAATGATTTTTGATAATTGTCTACTGATTTGAAAGTCGACTGTGATATAAAGACCAGGAGACTTTGAAACAGAAACAACAATCTAGGAAGGACATTGATTCTCATACTCGTCATCTGAACCCGATTTATCCTCAATAGGGTCATGGGGGTCTAGCTACAATGGGTGAAGGCGGGGTCAGAGGTCACCCTGTATGAGTCTGCAGTTCATCTCAGGACTGAACATATATAGACAAACAATCACTGTCACATTCACACCTATGGGTGATTTAGATTAACCAGTTAACTAGTTAACCAGTTAACCTATCAGTGCATGTGTTTGGATGGTGGGAGGGGCCAGAGTACCTGGAGAAAACCTACGCAGACACGAGGAGAACATGTAAACTCCACACTGAAAGGTCTGGTGTGGGAATAGAACCAACAACCTTCTGTCTGTGAGGCACGAGTATTAACATTGCACCACCAGTGCTAACCACTGCACCACCAGTGCTAACCACTGCACCACCAGGGCTAACCACTGCACCACCAGTTCTAACCACTGCACCACCAGTTCTAACCACTGCACCACCAGTGCTAACCACTGCACCACCAGTTCTAACCACTGCACCACCAGTTCTAACCACTGCACCACCAGTGCTAACCACTGCACCACCAGTGTTAACCACTGCACCACCAGTGCTAACCACTGCACCACCAGTGTTAACCACTGCACCACCAGTGCTAACCACTGCACCACCAGTGTTAACCACTGCACCACCAGTGCTAACCACTGCACCACCAGTGCTAACCACTGCACCACCAGTTCTAACCACTGCACCACCAGTGCTAACCACTGCACCACCAGTTCTAACCACTGCACCACCAGTGTTAACCACTGCACCACCAGTGTTAACCACTGCACCACTGATGCTAACCACTGCACCACCAGTACTAACCACTGCATCACCGATGCTAACCACTGCACCACCAGTACTAACCACTGCATCACCGATGCTAACCACTGCACCAGTGTGACGCTCCGACGCTTCATTCTTATCCATTTTATTCTGTGTGATCTTGGGGGTAAGAATTACTCCCAGATATGTCTAAATGAGACCAGATTATCCAACTGTGTCGGCCAGTTCCCTACGATCATAAAAGCTTCAGATTTATTGATGTTCACTTTGTAACCAGATACTTCACGATATTGTGTAAGAGTTTGGAGTAGAACGGGGACGAAAGTGTTAGGATTCTCGAAATAAAATAATATATTATCAGTGTTGGGAAAGTTGACCTTAATTAGGAACTAGTTCAAAGTTCAGTTCAAGTTAGTCAATATGAATTAGTTCAGTTCATCGTTCATTCTTCCTAATTATGAACTAGAAGTTCATGGATCCCAAAATGAACTTTTTCCTTCTTTTTTTTGTTCTTTTTTGTGTTATTACTGTAAACATATTATTAACCGATTCTGACGTTATCCTGTAGTCAAAAAATCAGGGGAAAATGCCGCCTCTCCAGGGCAGAAGTAAGTACCTTACCCCGGGGTTAACTTCCCTCTGCAGGTTCTTAGAACACAAGGAGTGGTTTCATTGAGCTTCGTTTGCAATGTTTATTTCTAAGAACGGGACAACACCTGCTCCAGTCGCCGGTCACACTCTGTACATTTAACTCTTTTTCTCCGCCCCCCCCCCCCCCACCGAATAATACAAAAATGACATCTATGATAATGCTGTTTTTTGATCCCACAACTTGATAAGAACGAAGTGTGAACTAAATAAGAGCACAGTTAAATAAATGCCAGAATAACCGCGTTCACAACTTCCTGTTCATTTGGCAAAAGTGAACGAGTCATTCAGGTTTGTTAAAAATATGATATAGTTCGTGAACGATCGTTCAATGAACGCGTTCAGGTACAACACTGTATATCATCTGCTAAAAGAGATCATTTATATTGTATGTTGGTTTCATTTCTTATTCCCGGTATCCTAGGGTTACATCTCATCAGTTCGGCGAGGGGTTCAAGACTGAGATCAAACAGTTATGGAGATAGAATTCCGCCCTGTCTGGTGCCGCATCCAAGTGGAAAAAAGTCTGAGCAACAGCCATGAACCCTAACCCTAACCCTAGGGTTTTCATAAAATGTGTGGATCCATGTAATAAAGGTGTTATTAATGCCCAAATGTTTAAGAGTTGGTTGTAGAAATCGATCAAATACCTTGTCAGCATCTAAACTGAGAAGCATTGATGGTGTATTCCTTGTTTGTGCAACAATTTCTCACATGATCAGTCCCTGTCTTCGTGTGATAAAACCAGTCTGATCAGTCCTAACTTTCTCATATAATTTTGGATTGTGTTTGCGATAATGGCTGTAAGTATTTTCAGATCAACACATAGGAGGCTGATAGAGCGATAAGATGTACAAAGGGTTGGATCTTTACCCTCCTTGTGTATAAAACTAATAATGGCTTTGGCCCAGGACGGGGTCACCTTTAGGAAGTGAACAGTTACAGATTTTATGCAGAAGTGGTGTTAGTTCTTCTTCAAACACTTTATAGAATTCTCCAGGAAAGCCATCGATTCCTGGGGTTTTATTGTTTTTAAGTTTTGTGATACTTTTTTAATCTCTTCAGTGGTAACCGGTCGTGTTATTTGATCAGCCTCCGCTTCAGGAGATTTTCAATCTTGTCCATCCTATTGGAGCAGCGTTCTTCCTTCTATAAATGTTGGTAGTAAGTGCAGATGCTCTTGTCATATCCTTGGGCTGGTGCATTACATCACCAGATTCTGGACATTTGATTTCATGCACTGTTCTATTTACGCAGCTGAAATGCCAAAAGCCGGCTTGTCATGTTTATAATACTCTTGATTAATGAATCGAAGTTGTCCCTGTGCTTTACAGGTTAATAGGTTGTTTAGTTTGTGTCTGTTCTCCTTTAACATGTTGTCTGGTACTCCTCCCTAATTTCCAGATATGCACTTTTTATGCACTTACGTTGGCTCTCCAGAATTTAAATATATAGTTTTGATTCATCTTCAATTTCAGACAGACTGGGGCATGATCAGAGATGGTCATTGCTTCTATATTACACTGAACAGCTGGAAAAGAATCCACCCCAGATATCAAAAACATATCGAGCCTTGAATACGTTCCATGCACATGTGAGAAAAAAGTGAAATCTTTTTCCTAGCATGTAGGTGATGCCAAATATCCACCAGACCCAGTTCCTCCATCAATGATGATCGAGCCAAAGATTTTTTACATTTATAACTCCGGTCGGCTGGAAGTTTATCAATAAGTGCTCTCAAAATACAATTAAAGCCCCCCACACCACCATCACAATGATTCCTTCTGCTTTATCTACTAATAATGATGCAATGTTTTTCAAAAATAAGGGGCTATCTTCATTTGGAGAATATACATTAAGTAGGATTCTTTTTAAATGGAAAATGTTCTGCACTTCTATAGTTGTTCCACCTTCATGGTTCAAAGCTCTTCACACACACACACACACTCATACACCAGTAGGTTTCTAAGGTCAAAGGTCAGTCCTACTGGGGGCCTAAGTCAGGGTTCAGTGTCTTGCCCAAGGACACGTTGACATGTGGACAGCCAGAGCCGGGATGCGGTCATTGGGCGACCCACTCTACCAACTGAGCCACAGCCACTCCCTAGACTTCCAACTGCCATCACATATCTCCCTTCTTTATCATTGAAGCTTTTTTCATGACAAAAATAAGTTGATTTATTAAACAATTGCAACGCCCCTTTTTTTCCCCATTTTGATAGGAGGAGCTGTACTGCTGATCCATCCACTCCCATGTGTTCCTTTTCTGAGAGGTGTATTTCCTGGAGCATTGCTAGTCACAGTACATATTTTTATTTTCTCTTAATAGGACTGTTCCAGCCTTTCACATTATACATAACACAATTAAGACTGTGCATATATATATATATATATATATATATATATATATATATATATATATATATATATATATATATATATATATATATATATATATATATATATATATATATACATATATATATATATATATATATATATATATATATATACACATATATATATATATATATATATATATTGGTGACTGTGGCTCATATTTGGTAGAGTGGGTTGCCCAATGACAGAGAGGTTGAAGGTTCAATTTCCGTCTCTGGCTGCCCACATGTCAAAGTGTCCTTGGGCAAGACACTGAACCCTTAGAAACCTACTGGTGTATGAGTGTGTGTGAATGGGTGAATGTGAAGCTAATGTAAAGAACTTTGAATCATGAAGGTGGAAAAGTGCTGTATAAGTGCAGAACATTTCTATTTTTCCTTTCCTCTTTTCATTTCCACCTGTTTCACAAATACAAAGCAAAAAGTGTTTCCATTCAACTTAATAAATTAAAAACCCCTTCCTGATCTCAGGACAAAAAAAACATGTAGCTGTGAACACACAAACAGAACAATGCGAGTGTCCACATAGCGCTTATGTAAAGCGCTTTGAGCACCATGAAGGTGGAAAAGCGCTATATAAATGCAGTCCATTTACCACATACCAATCTGGCTCAGTCAGAGTCTTCAAACCTGAGTAACCCAGTCCCCGATGACTCCTGGGCACAGTGGCAGAGCCAGACTTTTTTACTTGGGGGGGTGAGGGGGTAGCCAAAGCTATTTCAAGGGGGGCCTGTATATAACAATTGCGAATCAAATTCTTCACGTAATGCATCTTAAACATACAAAGAGATTGACACAAGGTCAAAGAACAACTGGACCCAAATGCAGGGCTCCAAGACAAGAATTGAGTATTAAACAGTTTATTGGTGCACAAGTGATGAATTGTGAAATCATTAGTTGCTGCTCTGCTGTCTGTCAGGTGTGAAGCGGTACACTGGGGAACAGCAACTGAGAAGTAGGGCAAAGGGCAGGTCAGAGCACAGCAGGGTTGTGACGGTGCGTCATTAGCGCGCCCTCACCTCCGTGTGTATTTTTTTTTTTCTCTTCTCCCGTGTTGTGTCAGTCTACATACGTCGCAGGTGTGAAGCGCGGCTTTCTCGCGCTGTGTGCAACGCTCCCGCACGGTTTCAACCAGAACTCATACATAGACATTTTCCAGTGATGGACACACACACACACACACACACACACACACACACACACACACACACACACACACACACACACACACACACACACACACTTACCTGCTACAGCACCAAACAGAGACACTTCTGCCGCACCCTTTAAATACCCATAATTCACCACCTCAACAGGACACCTGACCTCGGACTGAACCACCACTGACAGTAAACGGACATTCATACATTGAAATGTTTTTTTGTTTTGTGTTATGTTAAATGTATGGAGTGTAATTTGTGTCTTTATTTGTAGGATTTAATGTGATTTCATTTTGTGTTATGTGTTCTGTAAATACTGTAGATTGGGGGTTAATTAATTAAAGTAGTGAATGGTATGATTGTGGGTGGAGCATAGTAATATAAAAAGGGATGAGTTTTTGTAGGAGTGTGGGTTATAGAGTTGGAGATAAGTATAGTGTTGGAGCTGAGTTAGGATAGTTAGTGTTTAAATTTGAGAGTGTGTGTTTGGATGTAGATAGAATGGTTGAATTTAGTGTTGAATGGAAGAACTTTATTTGTGTGATTGAGATCTTCTGTAAATAGTTTTTTTTTGGGGGGTTATCTTTAGTTTTTTTTTCGCACTGTAAATATTGTTCACCATCACTGCTGGTTTTGGACTTGGTGAATAAACCATATTATCACTGAAGTCTCGTCGTCCGAGCCATCATTTCCCTGGTCGAAAACGAACCCGTAACAAGGGTCAAAACCAGATATCCAATAGAGGTTTTCAAGAACAATCCAAAATTCATTACCAAAAAAACAGAAAAAGGTCAAACCAGTGGTCCAGATGAAGATGCAGGTCCAGTAGGGATCATTCGGGCTCAGAGTCAGGGGCAGGCAAGAGGTCAGAGACCAAGAACTGGGAATCAAGCAGACAAACCAAAGAGGAGCAAACAGACAGAAACCCAGACAGGGTCATACACGGGGAAACACAGGACATGAAGAATACCTCTTGTCAGATGGATGAGTAAAGCAAACAGACTCGCAACTGGAACAGACTAGAACCCTGTTTAACCACACACACCTGACACAAATTATTGTAATTAACAGGGGTGTGACAAAGCACCAGTGACACCCAGTGGACAAAACCCTACATGACAAAATAAATCCCAGACCTGAACAATGACAAAAACAACATGAAGACATACAAAAAACCAACATGACAAGACAGTCCAGGCTCATAACAGAGATGAGGTTTCTGTATATAAGTCACAGTTTATTAATAATGTGCGAGTACAAAATGTGCAACGTAGAGGTGCACACACACTTTATTACACGTGGTGCTGATACAGAGCGCCAACTATTGCACAGGAGGGACATAGCAGTTAACAGATCTTTCCGGGGTTCAATAAGACGGGCGGTGCTGTGATAGAGGGGGCATCTGGGGGGGGCAATGAGGTTTCAGGGGGGGCAAATGCCCCTCCCCAGCCCTGTGCTGGGTCTGCCCATGTCTGGGTGGAGGCTGGTGACAGATCCTCTGTGGGGAATCTGTCGGCCGACTCCTAGAGCAGCCTGTAGCCGTAGACTGGTGGTCTCCTTACACTCTGTTTAATGGAAAAACATTTAAAGATCTTCTTTTCCTAACTCTTTGGTCATAACAGACTTTATTCTTTTGTATTAAAGAGGGCTATAATCCCCAAGTAACTGAATTTAATTGAATTTTATTTATAAAGCTCCAAATCACATCAAATTCGTCTCAGAGGACTTTACAGAAACACAATCAACTACAGAGATATATGAAAAGTCCCAACCATCCCCTCCTTCTCAGCAAGAAAAAACTCCAAAACCCAGTGGGAAAAAGTATAAATCTTGAGGAGAACCACACTGAAGCACAGATCCACAATGAAGGGGACGGGCAGGTCCATCCACCAGATAGGCAAGGGAGGATGGCCAGGGTCACAGGTCAGCACAGGACACAAGCGAGTCACCGCAGATCCTGTCGTCCATGGCTCCCTACGTAGACACTAGTGAGAGAGTGGGAGCGGGGTAAAGGGGACACCAGGTGGCTAGCTATGAACAGACTTGGTGTGAAAGATAGGTTATAAAAATGACAAAAACAGATGAGATGAGAACTAAATGTCTGTTCTTCCTCCATCATTCTATCTCCTAGTGCAGCTTAGACTGAACTGTGGCTTCAGTCTGTTTTTAACTGACCTGATCATAGTCTTTATCAATCAACCTAATTTTAAATGTGTGGATCTCTTTAATATTAAATGGAAGATACTTCCATCAGACAGTAACCATGGTAACTAAAGGCTCTAGCTCCTACTGTACTTTTACAAACCCTGGGAACTTTGAATAAACCTGCATTCAGAGAACGAAGGGTTCTATTGGGTTGGTACAGAACCAAATCATCTTTAAGATAAGAGGGGCCCATACCATTAACCCCTGACCTCTGACCCCTAACCCTAACCCATACCATTAATGGTTTTATTTGTAAGGAGGAGGATTTTAAATTTAATTCTAAACTCAACTGGTAGCCAGTGAAGGGTTTGGAGCACAGGGGTGATAGGGTTAGGGGTCAGGGGTCAGGGTTTGGAGCACAGGGGTGATAGGGTTAGGGGTCAGGGGTCAGGGTTTGGAGCACAGGGGTGATGTGTTCTCTTCTGTTTGATCCTGTTAATAATCTTGCTGCTGCATTTTGAACCAGTTAAATATTTCTAAGGAATATTTAGGACACGCTACAAGTAAGGAGTTGCAATAAGCTAATCTAGATGTAATAAATACATGAACTGATCTTTCCACATTATTTTTAGACAGAATATTCCTAATTTTGGCTAATGTTGGGGCAGCTGTGGCTCAGTTGGTAGAGTGGGTTGCCCAATGACCGAGAAGTTGGCGGTTTGTGTCCCGGCTCTGGCTCTGGCTCCCCACATATCAAAATGTTCTTCTACATGTTTGGTTAATGTGCCCTGACCTCTGACCCCTTACCCTTTGAATGAAAGACGTGGATCAAATAAAACTCCTAATTGTTTAACTGTGGCACTGGGTGTTCCACTTAAGTTGTCTACAGTAACTATCTGGTCAGTTAGGGAGTCTGTGGCATTTTTAGGACCAATTATAATGACTTCAGTTTTTTGATCAGGTTTAATCGATAAATATAGCTGTGTGTCATCTGCATAACAATGAAAATTAATACCATGATTTCTAATGATGTTACCTAAAGGGAGCATATATAGTGTAAACAAAATAGGCCCAAGGACTGACCCTTGAGGAACGCCATAATTAACTCTGGAGGACTGCGATGATTGTTGATTAACGTTAACAAATTGGTATGGATTAGATAAATATGATTTAAAGCAACAGAGGGCTGCTCCTCTAATACCTATATCACATTCTAATCTGTGCACTAAGATAAATAGTAAATGTTCTGCATTTATATAGTTCTTTTCCACCTTCATGGTTCAAAGGGCTTTACATTAGCCTCTCATTCACCCATACACTCATACACCAGTAGGTTTCTAAGGTCAAAGGTCAGTCCTACTGGGGGCCTAAGTCAGGGTTCAGTGTCTTGCCCAAGGACACTTCGACATGTGGACAGCCAGAGCCGGGACGCGAACCGCCAACCTCTCGGTCATAGGGTGACCCACTCTACCGACTGAACCACAGCCGCCCAAGATACTGTGTCAAAGGCTGCATTAAGGTCTAATAACACCAGGATCGATATTAATCCATCATCAGTGGATAATAATAAGTCATTAGTAACTTTAACTAATGCAGTTTCAGTCTGTGATGAGCAAGATGGAGCCACGGGTCCCCTCCTCGCTCCCCCCATGTGGTGCTCCATGTGTCCTGGGACAGCTCCATTTTCGGCTGTTCTCTCTCATCCACTCGTACCTTCACCCCCATCTCTTGGAGTACAGGGAGAGCTTCCGTTATCGTTGGGTAAGTTTTCTCCCTGTCTCCTTGAAAAACTCTCAGCTGTGTAGGGAAAAAACATTTTCCTCTGATATTTTTCATTCATAGCTGCTTAACTGCGTCGCGCACAATGATCCTCCTTTTCTGCATTTCTGGAGAGAATTCCTGATCAAAGTCGATCTGCTCGTTGTTGTACTTGATTCTCTCCTGCTCCCATGCTTTCAATGATATAATTTATTTTA
>CM035795.1:442500-452500 GCA_020466265.1 Siphamia tubifer
GTGTGTGTGTGTGTATGTGGGTGTGTGTGTGTGTGTGTGTGTGTGTGTGTGTGTGTGTGTGTGTGTGTGTGTATGTGGGTGTGTGTGTGTGTGTGTGTGTGTGGAAACAAGAAGAGACTGAGAGTAGAAAATGAAAATGATTCATTCACACGTGGAAGGAACTCAGTACAAGTACTTCCTTTACTGTACTTAAGTAAAGTTTTTAGGTGTGTGTACTTTACTTGAGTATTTATCTTTCTGGAAACATTTTACTTTTAGTTCCCTACATATATATAAATATATGTACTTTATACTCTTTACATTTAATTCAATTCAATTCAATTCAATTTTATTTTATTTATAAAGCCCTAAATCACAACAAAGTCGTCTCAGAGGGCTTTACAAAAACATAATCAACTACAGAGATACATGAAAAGTCCCAGGCATCCCCTGTCCTTAGACCCTCCCCCTGTCCTTAGACCCTCCCCCTGTCCTTAGACCCTCCTTCTCGGCAAGAAAAAACTTCCAAACCCAGTGGGAAAAAGAAGAAATCTTGAGGAGAACCACATTGAAGGACAGATCCACTCCCATGGACGGACAGGCTATAGATGAACGTCCATTTATAAATGAAGGAAGGGGGGCTGGTCCAGACAGGCAGGGGCGGTGGTCCGGGGTCACAGGTCGGCACAGGCGAGACACTGCAGATCCTGTCGTCCATGGCTCTCGTGCAGACACTGTCAGGAAAACCACCACTCCCCCCAGGGGGTGGGGGGGGGGGGGGGGGGGACACACCAGGTGACTAGTCATGAACAGACTTGGTATGAAAGATATGTTATAAAAATGACACAAACAGGTGTGAGAGAGAGAAAGAGAAGAAAGAACTCAGTGTCTGTACTTCCCCCAGCATTCTAACTCCTAGGGCAGCCTAGACTGAACTGTGACTCATACATCATGTATACATGATATATGAGTCACATCATTTTTAACTAACCTGACCATAGGCTTTCTCAAACAGGAATGTTTTAAGCCTAATTTTAAATGTAGAGACTGTTTCTGCGTCTTTAATATTAAAGGGAAAATGATTCCATCAGACAGTAACCATGGTAACTAAAGGCTCTAGCTCCATCAGACAGTAACCATGGTAACTAAAGGCTCTAGCTCCTACTGTACTTTTAGAAACCCTAGGAACTTTCAATAAACCTGCATTCTGAGAACGAAGGGTTCTATTGGGTTGGTACGGAACCAGATCATCTTTAAGATAAGAGGGGCCCACACCATTAACCCCTGACCCCTGACCCCTAACCCATACCATTAATGGTTTTATATGTAAGGAGGAGGATTTTAAATTCAATTCTAGACTCAACTGGTAGCCAGTGAAGGGTTTGGAGCACAGGGGTGATAGGGTTAGGGGTCAGGGGTCAGCGTTTGGAGCACAGGGGTGATAGGGTTAGGGGTCAGGGGTCAGGGTTTGGAGCACAGGGGTGATGTGTTCTCTTCTATTTGATCCTGTTAATAATCTTGCTGCTGCATTTTGAACCAGTTGAAGCTTTTTAGGGAATATTTAGGACACGCTACAAGTAAGGAGTTACAATAATCTAATCGTGATGTAACAAATGCATGAATTAATTTTTCTGCAGTCGTTTTAGACAGAATATTCCTAATTTTGGCTAATGTTGCGCAGGTGAAAGAAGGCTGTTCTGCATGTTTGGTTAATGTGCCCTGACCTCTGACCTCTGACCCTTTGAATGAAAGATCTGGATCAAATAAAACTCCTAAATGTTTAACTGTGGCACTGGGTGTTACACTTAAGTTGTCCAGAGTAACTATGTGGTCAGTTAGGGAGTCTCTCGCATTTTTAGGACC
Organism: Siphamia tubifer; assembly: GCA_020466265.1. NCBI lineage: Eukaryota > Metazoa > Chordata > Actinopteri > Kurtiformes > Apogonidae > Siphamia > Siphamia tubifer. Next base: position 444,343 of record CM035795.1, read on the forward strand.
AATTATAACGACTTCAGTTTTTTCAGGGTTCAATAAAAGATAATTGGCACTCATCCAAATTTTTATGTCTTGGACACAAGTACTTAGTTTATCTATTTGTCTGGTCTGATCAGGTTTAATCGATAAATATAGCTGTGTGTCATCCGCGTAACAATGAAAATTAATGCCATGATTTCTAATGATGTTACCTAAAGGGAGCATATATAGTGTAAACAAAATAGGCCCAAAGACTGACCCTTGAGGAACGCCATAATTAACTCTGGAGGACTGCGATGATTGTTGATTAACGTTAACAAATTGGTATGGATTAGATAAATATGATTTAAAGCAGCAGAGGGCTGCTCCTCTAATACCTATATCACATTCTAATCTGTGCACTAAGATACTGTGGTCAATGGTGTCAAAGGCTGCACTAAGGTCTAATAACACCAGGACCCATATTAATCCGATGTCAGCGGCTAATAATAAGTCATTAGTAACTTTAACTAACGCTGTTTCAGTGCTATGATGGGCACGAAAGCCAGACTGAAACTGTTCAAATAAACTATTATCCTGCAGGAATTGGCACAGCTGTTTAACTATTACTCGTTCTAAAACCTTTGACAGGAAGGGCAAATTAGATATAGGCCTATAATTGGCTAAAATGTCAGGATCTAGGGTAGGCTTTTTCAGAATTGGTTTAATAACAGCATATTTAAATGACTGTGGCACATATCCAGTAATTAATGAAGTGTTAATTATATTTAGGACAGTGTTAATAATTAGGGGCAGAATCTGTTTAAAGAGTTTAGTTGTAATTGGATCTAAGAGGCAGGTGATGATTTGGAAGACATGATAATAGATATGACATCAGTTTGGTCTACAGTGGTGAAATTATTTAGTGTTACAGAGGGATTTTTAAAAAGGCCTAGGTTTGAAACCACTGCTTTTTCTGATCTAATATTTGGGAGAAATGTGTCTATTTTGTCTCTAATAGTTGATATTTTATTGTTAAAGAACTGCAGGAAATCATCAGAATGGAGCGTGGATGGAATAACTGGTTCCACGGAGGTGTGTCTGTTTGTCAGTCTGGCTACAGTACTGAACAGGAATCTAGGATTATTCTTGTTTTCTTCTATTATGGATGAGTAATATCTAGTTTTGGCTGTACGCAAAGATGGATTATACTTTATTAAGATATTTTTCCAGGCATTGAGAGAATCTTCTAAGTTGGATCGCCTCCATTGTCTCTAATTTACGTGTTGTTTGTTTAATGGAGCGAGTGTCAGCGTTGTACCATGGGGAGGTTCATCTAATCTTAGTAGTTTTTAACTTGAGGGGGGCAACTATATCTAACGTAGTTTTTAATGTGAGCATGGTACTATCAACTAACTCATCACTTATACTGGGACTAAATGTGTCCTTTACATAATCACATGACATAGACACAAATAGTGACTGAATTAACTCTTTATACTTTGAGACAGCACGGTCACATAGTATCCTTTTCATTTGTGTTTTAATCACTGAGGTAGAAATATCCTCAAACAAAACCTGGAAGGTCATTAAAAAGTGATCTGAGAGTATGGGATTATGGGTAAAAACGACGAGGTCATTAATTTCAACACCAAGTGTTAAGATCAGATCAAGAGTATGTCTGTGAATGTGGGTTGGTTTATTAACATTTTGGATAAAGCCTAATCCGTCTAGTAGGTCACTAAATGCATTACTAAGAGAGTCAGTGTTGTTATCAACATGTATGTTCAAATCACCAACTATTATAATCCTATCCCAGTTCAACACTACACTGGATAGAAAGTCAGAGACTTCTAATAAAAACTGTGAATAAGGACCAGGAGGGCGGTAGACTATGACAAAAAGGACTGGTTTTTGGTTTCTGCAGTTGGGGAAAGTAATGGATGAAACTAGACTTTCAAAGGAGTGGTAAGTGGGATTAGTTTTATGATTAATTTTAGGGCTAAGACCTAAACTGGAGTGGGATATTACTGCCACTCCTCCACCACGGCCACTGGTTCTGGCTGTGTGATAGTTCACGTGTTGGTGGCGTGGATTCATTTAATGCGACATATTCATCCTGCTGCAGCCAGGTTTCAGTCAGAGCTAAAATATCAATTTTGTAATCACTAATTAGATCGTTTATTAACAGAGATTTGGAAGAAATAGATCTATTGTTAGGTGTTCTTTTAATCTGATTGTTCCTTAAAACTAGTTTTATTAAATTATTTGATCTCACTCCTATAGGTTTTTTAATATTAGGTTTATTTTTAACTATATGGGGTTTATTATTAACTACACAAGGAATAGACACAGTCTTTCTATTATTTGCTACATGGTGGGTTTGTGACAGCTCAGAGTAAAGTGGATGCACAGAGAAGTGTTTTACACTACGACTCTCCACCTGGGCCCGCACTCTGGATTGTCATTTTGACAGGCTAAGTTTGGTAGCCACATTTTGTGCTCAGAGAGAGGCACCTTCCCAAGTGGGATGTATGCTATCTCTGCGAATGAGCCCAGGCTTTACCCAGAATGTACGCCAATTATCTATGAAAACTACATGGTTTTCTGAGCACCATCTAGACAACCAGCGGTTAAATGATGAGAACCTAGAGTACATCTCATCACTGGACAAATTGGGCAGGGGTCCAGAGAACGCTACGGTGTCACACATCGATTTAGCAAGTTTACACACCGATGCTACGTTCAGTTTAAGAACCTCTGATTGTTTCCGTCGGACATCGTTACCACCAGCGTGGATCACGATGCGGCGGAAGCTAGCCCTGCTCTGCTGTAAAAGCCTAAGGTTTCCTTCAATGTCACCGACTCTGGCCCCTGGAGAACACCTGACAGACACCGCTGGGTGCTTCACGTCTCTAAGAACAGAACTGCCAATGAGGAGGGTGTCTGGTTTGGCCGGTGTTCTGCCATGGGGTCTGCCAGAGACGCGAAGCTCCTGGTGCGCTACATTTGTGCGACTAGCACCACGCTTCCCCCGCACTGTCACAAAGCAGTCTCTCGACTCTCCCGGCTGCACGGGGGTCGCTGAGGGGCTAGCCACGCTCCTATTGCTGTTAGCACGGCCTGCGGTCCCTGCAGCTACCTCGCTATAGCTCGGCCTAGCATTAGCCTCCAAGCTGCAGAGCCGTGCTTCTAACTCAGAGACCCTGTCCTCCAACCCTGACACTAAACTACACTTCCAACAGCTACTTCTATCCTCAGTAAAGGAGGCTGTACATACAACACACTGAGCAGAAAATACGAGAAGAAGAAGAACTAGCCATGCTAAGGGAAGCTAGGCTAGCGAAGTTAAAGAGGAAAACAATACACTCACCAGATGCGACGCCGTGTCGTCTCAGCTGCCGTCTACAGAGATACACGAAAAAGTCCCAAGCATCCCCTGTCCTTAGACCCTCCTTCTCGGCAAGAAAAAACTTCAAAACCCAGTGGGAAAAAGAAGAAATCTCGAGGAGAACCACATTGAAGGAGCGATCCACTGTTACATTTATATAAATATATGTACTAATAATATACTATAATATATGTACTATATATATATAAACCAATAAAAAGTATAGTATAGTACAGTACAGTATAGTATAGTACAGTACAGTACAGTATAGTATAGTACAGTATAGTACAGTACAGTATAGTATAGTACAGTATAGTACAGTACAGTATAGTATAGTACAGTATAGTAGAGTACAGAATAGTATAGTATAGTACAGTATAGTACAGTACAGAATAGTATAGTACAGTATAGTATAGTACAGTACAGTATAGTATAGTACAGTATAGTACAGTACAGAATAGTATAGCATAGTACAGTACAGAATAGTATAGTGTAGTACAGTACAGTATAGTACAGTACAGAATAGTATAGTGTAGTACAGTACAGTATAGTATAGTACAGTACAGTATAGTATAATATAGTACAGTATAGTATAGTACAGTATGGTATAGTATAGTACAGTACAGTATAGTACAGTATAGTATAGTACAGTGTAGTACAGTATAGTATAGTACAGTACAGTATAGTATATTATAGTACAGTATAGTACAGTATAGTATAGTACAGTATAGTATAGTACAGTATAGTATAGTATAGTACAGTATGGTATAGTACAGTATAGTACAGTATTGTATAGTACAGTATAGTATAGTACAGTATAGTATTGTATAGTACAGTATAATATAGTACAGTATAGTATAGTACAGTATAGTACAGTATAGTACAGTATAGTACAGTATAGTATAGTACAGTATAGTATGGTACAGTATAGTATAGTACAGTATAGTATAGTACAGTATAGTGTAGTATAGTACAGAATAGTATAGTATAGTACAGTATAGTATAGTATAGTACAGTACAGTATAGTATAGTACAGTATAGTATAGTACAGAATAGTATAGTACAGTATAGTATAGTACAGTATAGTACAGAATAGTACAGTATAGTATAGTACAGTATAGTATAGTACAGTATAGTATAGTATAGTATAGTACAGAATAGTATAGTACAGTATAGTATAGTATAGCACAGTACAGTATAGTACAGTATAGTATAGTATAGTATATTATAGTACAGTATAGTATAGTACAGTATAGTATAGTACAGTATAGTATAGTACAGTATAGTATAGTACAGAATAGTATAGTACAGTATAGTATAGTACAGTATAGTATAGTACAGTGTAGTATAGTACAGTATAGTATAGTACAGAATAGTATAGTACAGTATAGTATAGTACAGTATAGTATAGTACAGTACAGTACAGTATAGTATAGTATAGTACAGTATAGTATAGTACAGTACACTATAGTATAGTACAGTATAGTATAGTACAGTACAGTATAGTATAGTACAGTATAGTATAGTACAGTATACTACAGTATAGTATAGTACAGTATAGTATAGTACAGTATAGTATAGTACAGTATAGTATAGTACAGTATAGTATAGTACAGTACAGTATAGTATAGTACAGAATAGTATAGTACAGTATAGTATAGTACAGTATAGTATAGTACAGTACAGTATAGTATAGTACAGTATAGTATATTATAGTACAGTATAGTATAGTACAGTATAGTATAGTACAGTATAGTATAGTATAGTACAGTATAGTATAGTATAGTACAGAATAGTATAGTACAGTATAGTATAGTACAGTACAGTATAGTATAGTACAGTATAGTATAGTACAGTATAGTATAGTACAGAATAGTATAGTACAGTATAGTATAGTACAGTATAGTATAGTACAGTACAGTATAGTACAGTACAGTATAGTATAGTACAGTATAGTATAGTACAGTACACTATAGTATAGTACAGTATAGTATAGTACAGTACAGTATAGTATAGTACAGTATAGTATAGTACAGTATACTACAGTATAGTATAGTACAGTATAATATAGTACAGTATAGTATAGTACAGTATAGTATAGTACAGTATAGTATAGTACAGTATAGTATAGTACAGAATAGTACAGTACAGTATAGTACAGTAAACTATAGTACAGTACACTATAGTATAGTACAGTACTGTATAGTACAGTACAGTATAGTATAGTACAGTACACTATAGTATAGTACAGTATAGTACAGTATAGTATAGCACAGTATAGTATAGTACAGTATAGTATAGTACAGTATAGTATAGTACAGAATAGTATAGTACAGTATAGTATAGTACAGTACAGTATAGTATAGTACAGTACAGTATAGTTCAGAATAGTATAGTACAGTATAGTATAGTACAGTACAGTATAGTATAGTACAGTATAGTATAGTACAGTATAGTATAGTATAGTACAGTACACTATAGTATAGTACAGTATAGTATAGTACAGTACAGAATAGTATAGTACAGTATAGTATAGTACAGTATAGTATAGTATAGTACAGTATAGTATAGTACAGATTAGTATAGTACAGTATAGTATAGTACAGTACAGTATAGTATAGTACAGTATAGTATAGTATAGTATAGTACAGTACAGTATAGTATAGTACAGTATAGTATAGTACAGTGTAGTATAGTATAGTACAGAATAGTATAGTACAGTATAGTATAGTACAGTACAGTACAGTATAGTATAGTACAGTATAGTATAGTACAGTACAGTATAGTATAGGATAGTACAGTATAGTATAGTACAGTACACTATAGTATAGTACAGTATAGTATAGTACAGTACAGTATTGTATAGTACAGTATAGTATAGTACAGTATACTACAGTATAGTATAGTACAGTATAGTATAGTACAGTATAGTATAGTACAGTATAGTATAGTACAGAATAGTATAGTACAGTATAGTATAGTACAGTATAGTATAGTATAGTACAGTATAGTATAGTACAGTATAGTATAGTACAGTATAGTATAGTACAGTACAGTATAGTACAGTACAGTATAGTATAGTACAGTATAGTATAGTACAGTACAGTATAGTACAGTACAGTATAGTATAGTATAGTACAGTATAGTATAGTACAGTACAGTATAGTACAGTATAGTATAGTACAGTATGGTATAGTACAGTATAGTACAGTATTGTATAGTACAGTATAGTATAGTACAGTACAGTATAGTATAGTATAGTACAGTATAGTATAGTACAGTACAGTATAGTACAGAATAGTATAGTACAGTATAGTATAGTACAGTACAGTATAGTATAGTACAGTATAGTATAGTACAGTATAGTACAGTACAGTATAGTACAGTACAGTATAGTATAGTACAGTATAGTATAGTACAGTACAGTATAGTATAGTACAGTATAGTATAGTACAGTATAGTATAGTACAGTATAGTATAGTACGGTACAGTATAGTATAGTACAGAATAGTATAGTACAGTATAGTATAGTACAGTATAGTATAGTACAGTACAGTATAGTATAGTACAGAATAGTATAGTACAGTATAGTATAGTATAGTATAGTATAGTATAGTATAGTATAGTATAGTATAGTATAGTACAGAATAGTATAGTACAGTATTGTATAGTACAGTATTGTACAGTATAGTATAGTACAGAATAGTATAGTACAGTATAGTATAGTACAATATAGTACAGAATAGTATAGTACAGTATAATATAGTACAGTATAGTATAGTACAGTATAGTGTAGTATAGTACAGAATAGTATAGTACAGTATAGTATAGTACAGTATAGTGTATTATAGTACAGAATAGTATAGTACAGTATAGTATAGTACAGTATAGTGTAGTATAGTACAGAATAGTATAGTACAGTATAGCATAGTACAGAATAGTATAGTACAGTATAGTATAGTACAGTATAGTATAGTACAGTACAGTATAGTATAGTATAGTACAGAATAGTATAGTACAGTATAGTATAGTACAGAATAGTATAGTACAGTATAGTATAGTGTAGCACAGTACAGTATAGTACCGTATAGTATAGTACAGTATAGTATTGTATAGTACAGAATACTATAGTACAGTATAGTATAGTACAGTATAGTATAGTACAGTACAGTATAGTATAGTACAGTATAGTATAGTACAGTATAGCATAGTACAGTATAGTATAGTACAGTATAGTATAGTACAGTATAGTATAGTATATTACAGAATAGTATAGTACAGTATAGTATAGTACAGTATAGTATAGTACAGTATAGTACAGAATAGTATAGTACAGTATAGTACAGTATAGTATAGTACAGTACAGTATAGTATAGTACAGTATAGTACAGTATAGTATAGTACAGAATAGTATAGTACAGTATGGTATAGTACAGTACGGTATAGTATAGTACAGTATGGTATAGTACAGTATAGTATTGTATAATACAGAATAGTATAGTACAGTATAGTATAGTACAGTATAGTATAGTACAGTACAGTATAGTATAGTACAGTACAGTATAGTACAGTATAGTATAGTACAGTATAGTATAGTACAGAATAGTATAGTACAGTATAGTATAGTACAGTACACTATAGTATAGTACAGTATAGTATAGTACAGTACAGTATAGTATAGTACAGTATAGTATAGTACAGTACTGTATAGTACAGTATAGTATAGTACAGTATAGTATAGTACAGAATAGTATAGTACAGTATAGTATTGTACAGTACAGTATAGTACAGAATAGTATAGTACAGTATAGT
>CM035795.1:470000-482500 GCA_020466265.1 Siphamia tubifer
AATACATTTTGTAATTATTTATTTGATTAAAAACAGAGCTATGTAACAGGACACTGGGCAACAACAACAAGACCTGGATTTAAGAAGCACTGACTTAAAGGAAAAGAACATTTCACTTCATATTTGAGTTAAACCAAATACAGAGCAACAAATGTAGGCAGTACTGGTGTGGACCGCTCCAACAAGTGTCTCTCTCTGTCCCTGAGACCCTAACTTGTGACGTTGTGCTTTCATGTCCACGGGTTAGGTTCTCGGGAGCTGAGAGGGATGCAGCGACAGCATTATCTCTTGCACATTTCTGCCTCCAACAATGGCAATCAGAGGGGTGGGGGGAGGCCATGGCGCAGTGAGCTAAGGCGTTTACCGTACACTACTGGTGTCACATTTTTCACTTTGCCTCATAATCTGTTGTATGTTGCACGTCAGCTAGGTTTGTCACTCATGTTTGTGCTGCACTGGTGAAAATAACATGCTAATAATGTTGCTAGTAATGATGTATGTTTGAACTTGTGGCTTGAATGTTGAGGGTCATGTGATAAAAATGGGACTGGGCAACCAGCTGAGATGTCTGCATGCATGACATCAAGAATGTTGGCTACCATTTGTTAGCATCTCGGCTAAGATGCAGTGAGCAAAGCAAGAGTGGTGACAGAAAGAAGTGAAGGCACGTACAGTTTGATCTGTTCGCTTTGAGTCTGTCGTCAATGTCAACACTGTTTTTGTTCAATGAAAGAAAGATTTCAATCTGAATTCTTACTCACATTAACATTTTAGCAAATTCTACAAAAAGACACGTCGTTATGATTTACAGTGGTACATCTGCATTCTGTCTAGACCAGGGGTCTCAAACATGCAGCCCAGGGCCCAAATGCGGTCTCCAAACGTTCCAATGTGGGCCATGGACTGAAGAATAAAATAACCTTGAAAAAGAAGATAATATTATCTTCTCTATAAAGGACGACTATTTGAAAATGTTGTCTTTGTTTTCGTGGAAAAATTAACCTTAAATTATGAACATTTTTATATTTACAAAAAAATCATCTAACAATAAAATGTGAATTATATGAAGAAATATGAACAAGCTGAAAATTAAACACTTTCTGCTTCTGTTACTAAGAGTTTAGTGTCTTTGTACACATGGACACATGGACACATGTACACATGGACACATGGACACATGGACACATGGACACATGTACACATGGACACAATGACACATGTACACATGTACACATGGACACATGTACACATGGACACATGGACACATGGACACATGGACACATGTACACATGTACACATGTACACATGGACACATGGACACATGTACACATGTACACATGGACACATGGACACATGTACACATGGACACATGGACACATGGACACATGTACACATGGACACAATGACACATGGACACATGGACACATGTACACATGGACACATGGACACATGGACACATGGACACATGTACACATGGACACATGGACACATGGACACATGGACACATGGACACATGTACACATGGACACATGGACACATGTACACATGTACACATGGACACATGGACACATGGACACAATGACACATGGACACATGTACACATGGACACATGGACACATGGACACATGGACACATGTACACATGGACACATGTACACATGGACACATGGACACATGGACACATGGACACATGTACACATGGACACATGGACACATGGACACATGGACACATGGACACATGGACACATGGACACATGGACACATGGACAAATGGTAAATTCAGGAAGAATATTGTCCATATTTCCTCGTGAAATGTCACTTTTTTCAGGTAATGCACATATTTTACATTTGGATACTTTATAAAACTAAGTATGTTCTTAATGTGGGGGGGGGGTTTGCACTTAAACAAAGAAAAACATTTGGAGTTGTCATTATTCGTAGGTTATTATGCTATTATTTTACTGGTTTGGCCCACTGGAGATCAAATCAGGCTGAATGTGGCCCCTGAAAGAAAAGGAGTTTGAAAGCACTGGTTTAGACAGAAGTCATCAGGTCAGACCCTCACCCTTAAAAGTCAGAACACTCAGCATTCCAGCAGCAGAACAGTCCCTAACAGGTTCCTTTAATAACCACCTCAAACTAAGATGCTAATTGAACATGAATGGAGTCTGGCACCTCTAATCACTAGTATACTTCAAATAGCCATGACTACTGTTGTTGGTGAAGCAGGGGTCTCAAACATGCGGCCCACCAATGGTTCTGTGGGATGAAGAGCAGAATACAATTTTTATTAGTTTCTTCTTTGACTATAAAGGATGTCAACTTCAACTTCACTGTTCGACCGCAAAAAATATTAAGTTCTGAAAATATTTACCTCTGCAAACTATCCTGCAACAATAAAATATGAAAAACCTGAACAAATGTGAACAACCTGAAATGTCCAAAGAAAATTAAACACAATTTGAACCATTTTCTGCTTCTGTTAGAGTTTAGTGTCTTTGTAGAACTGACCCATAATAAAACACATGGACAAGTGATAAACTGAGGCAGAATATTGTTAAAATTGACCTTATTTTCCTTTTTGTATTTGGATTATTTATAAAATAATAATAATTTAAGGGAGGGCTGCACTAAAACAATGACAAATTTTGGAATTGTCATTGTTTATAGGTAATTATGTTTTCATTTTACTGGTCCGAACCATTGGAGATTAAATCAGGCTGAATGTGGAAAATAAAGAAAGTAAGTTTGAGAGACATGTGGTAAAGAAATAGATCAGCAGCTGGTTAGCATCAGTAACTAATGGTTAGCATCAGTAACTAATGACTGATAATGCTAATGCTGAAGCCATAGCTGCCATAGCTAACCCTAACCCTAACCCTAACCCTAACCCATACTGCACTGGTGACTGTTAAGTACCATACTGTCACTGTCATAGCTCTTTGTTTCCTCAGCAGACCTGGCAATGTGTGTGTGTGTGTGTGTGTGTGTGTGTGTGTGTGTGTGTATACCTACCTTAATGACTTGAGAGCAGCACAGAGTAATGTTGAGAGCGTGACCATGACAGCTCTGTACATTATGTGCTTGACCTCAGTGACCCCTCAGCGATGTTGAAGCTCACTCATTGGTGCGTTGGGGTGGCAGTGCCAACACAACACCAGCCGACAAGTGCAACGTCCAGAAGCCACGAGAGGCCACACCATCGCCACCGTCCACAGTTCATGTGTGTGAAGTGTTCATGAACATGCTTGTTCCTGTGTCGAGCAGAGCAACAGTACCCTTTGTCATTAATAGAAACATTTGTGATATGAGATAACAATAATATTGCATTATTTCCTGTTGATCTACCAAGAAAAATGTTTGTCAACAACGTTAAAGCGAGTCAATGATTTCTAATTTAAGACAAAAGACGGTTCTACTATAATTAATGGCACAATTCTGTCCAATAGCATGGTGATGCTTCAACTGTAGACCTTCAACTGTATACCTTCAACTGTAGACCGTCAACTGTAGACCATCAACTGTAGACCTTCAACTGTAGACCTTCAACTGTAGACCGTCAACTGTAGACCATCAACTGTAGACCTTCAACTGTAGACCTTCAACTGTATACCTTTAACTGTAGACCTTCAACTGTATACCTTTAACTGTAGACCGTCAACTGTATACCTTTAACTGTAGACCGTCAACTGTATACCTTCAACTGTAGACCTTCAACTGTATACCTTCAACTGTAGACCTTCAACTGTATACCTTCAACTGTAGACCGTCAACTGTAGACCATCAACTGTAGACCTTCAACTGTAGACCTTCAACTGTATACCTTTAACTGTAGACCGTCAACTGTATACCTTTAACTGTAGACCGTCAACTGTATACCTTCAACTGTAGACCTTCAACTGTATACCTTCAACTGTAGACCGTCAACTGTAGACCTTCAACTGTAGACCTTCAACTGTATACCTTCAACTGTAGACCTTCAACTGTATACCTTCAACTGTAGACCGTCAACTGTAGACCTTCAACTGTAGACCTTCAACTGTATACCTTCAACTGTAGACCTTCAACTGTATACCTTCAACTGTAGACCGTCAACTGTAGACCTTCAACTGTAGACCTTCAACTGTATACCTTCAACTGTAGACCTTCAACTGTATACCTTTAACTGTAGACCGTCAACTGTAGATCGTCAACTGTAGACCTTCAACTGTAGACCTTCAACTGTATACCTTCAACTGTAGACCGTCAACTGTAGATCGTCAACTGTAGACCGTCAACTGCAGACCTTCAACTGTATACCTTCAACTGTATACCTTCAACTGTAGACCTTCAACTGTAGATCGTCAACTGTAAACCGTCAACTGTAGACCTTCAACTGTATACCTTCAACTGTATACCTTCAACTGTAGACCATCAACTGTAGACCTTCAACTGTAGACCATCAACTGTAGACCTTCAACTGTATACCTTCCACTGTATACCTTCAACTGTAGACCTTCATCTGTAGACCATCAACTGTAGACCTTCAACTGTAGACCATCAACTGTAGACCTTCAACTGTATACCATCAACTGTAGACCTTCAACTGTGGACCTTCAACTGTAGACCGTCAACTGTAGACCGTCAACTGTAGACCTTCAGCTGTATACCTTCAGCTGTAGACCGTCAACTATATACCTTCAACTGTAGACCGTCAACTGTAGACCGTCAACTGTAGACCTTCAACTGTAGACCGTCAACTGTATACCTTCAACTGTATACCTTCAACTGTATACCTTCAACTGTATACCTTCAACTGTAGACCGTCAACTGTAGACCTTCAACTGTAGACCTTCAACTGTAGACCTTCAACTGTGGACCTTCAACTGTGGACCTTCAACTGTGGACCTTCAACTCTTGACCTTCAACTGTGGACCTTCAACTGTAGACCTTCAACTGTATACCTTCAACTGTATACCTTCAACTGTATACCTTCAACTGTAGACCGTCAACTGTAGACCGTCAACTGTAGACCGTCAACTGTAGACCTTCAACTGTAGACCTTCAACTGTGGACCTTCAACTGTGGACCTTCAACTGTGGACCTTCAACTGTTGACCTTCAACTGTGGACCTTCAACTGTAGACCGTCAACTGTAGACCTTCAACTGTATACCTTCAACTGTATACCTTCAACTGTATACCTTCAACTGTAGACCGTCAACTGTAGACCGTCAACTGTAGACCGTCAACTGTAGACCGTCAACTGTAGACCGTCAACTGTAGACCTTCAACTGTAGACCGTCAACTGTAGACCTTCAACTATAGACCTTCAACTGTAGACCGTCAACTGTATACCTTCAACTGTAGACCGTCAACTGTGGACTGTCAACTGTATACCTTCAACTGTGGACCTTCAACTGTGGACCTTCAACTGTTGACCTTCAACTGTGGACCTTCAACTGTAGACCGTCAACGGTAGACTTTCAACTGTATACCTTCAACTGTAGACCTTCAACTGTAGACCATCAACTGTAGACCTTCAACTGTATACCTTCAACTGTATACCTTCAACTGTAGACCTTCAACTGTAGACCTTCAACTGTATACCTTCAACTGTAGACCTTCAACTGTAGACCGTCAACTGTAGACCGTCAACTGTAGACCGTCAACTGTATACCTTCAACTGTAGACCGTCAACGGTAGACCTTCAACTGTAGACCTTCAACTGTGGACGTTCAACTGTGGACCTTCAACTGTTGACCTTCAACTGTGGACCTTCAACTGTAGAACGTCAACTGTAGACCTTCAACTGTAGACCGTCAACTGTAGACCTTCAACTGTAGACCGTCAACTGTAGACCTTCAACTATAAACCTTCAACTGTAGACCGTCAACTGTATACCTTCAACTGTAGACCGTCAACTGTGGACCGTCAACTGTATACCTTCAACTGTGGACCTTCAACTGTGGACCTTCAACTGTTGACCTTCAACTGTGGACCTTCAACTGTAGACCGTCAACTGTAGACCTTCAACTGTATACCTTCAACTGTAGACCTTCAACTGTAGACCATCAACTGTAGACCTTCAACTGTAGACCTTCAACTGTATACCTTCAACTGTAGACCTTCAACTGTATACCTTCAACTGTAGACCTTCAACTGTAGACCGTCAACTGTGGACCGTCAACTGTATACCTTCAACTGTGGACCTTCAACTGTGGACCTTCAACTGTTGACCTTCAACTGTGGACCTTCAACTGTAGACCGTCAACTGTAGACCTTCAACTGTATACCTTCAACTGTAGACCATCAACTGTAGACCTTCAACTGTAGACCTTCAACTGTATACCTTCAACTGTAGACCTTCAAATGTAGACCTTCAACTGTAGACCTTCAACTGTAGACCGTCAACTGTAGACCGTCAACTGTATACCTTCAACTGTAGACCGTCAACGGTAGACCTTCAACTGTAGACCTTCAACTGTAGACCATCAACTGTAGACCTTCAACTGTAGACCATCAACTGTAGACCTTCAACTGTATACCTTCCACTGTATACCTTCAACTGTAGACCTTCATCTGTAGACCATCAACTGTAGACCTTCAACTGTAGACCATCAACTGTAGACCTTCAACTGTATACCATCAACTGTAGACCTTCAACTGTGGACCTTCAACTGTAGACCGTCAACTGTAGACCGTCAACTGTAGACCTTCAGCTGTATACCTTCAGCTGTAGACCTTCAACTGTATACCTTCAACTGTAGACCATCAACTGTAGACCGTCAACTGTAGACCATCAACTGTAGACCTTCAACTGTAGACCATCAACTGTAGACCTTCAACTGTAGACCTTCAACTGTAGACCATCAACTGTAGACCTTCAACTGTAGACCTTCAACTGTAGACCGTCAACTGTAGACCGTCAACTATATACCTTCAACTGTAGACCGTCAACTGTAGACCGTCAACTGTAGACCTTCAACTGTAGACCGTCAACTGTATACCTTTAACTGTATACCTTCAACTGTATACCTTCAACTGTATACCTTCAACTGTATACCTTCAACTGTAGACCGTCAACTGTAGACCTTCAACTGTAGACCTTCAACTGTAGACCTTCAACTGTGGACCTTCAACTGTGGACCTTCAACTGTGGACCTTCAACTCTTGACCTTCAACTGTGGACCTTCAACTGTAGACCTTCAACTGTATACCTTCAACTGTATACCTTCAACTGTATACCTTCAACTGTAGACCGTCAACTGTAGACCGTCAACTGTAGACCGTCAACTGTAGACCGTCAACTGTAGACCTTCAACTGTAGACCGTCAACTGTAGACCTTCAACTGTAGACCTTCAACTGTGGACCTTCAACTGTGGACCTTCAACTGTGGACCTTCAACTGTTGACCTTCAACTGTGGACCTTCAACTGTAGACCGTCAACTGTAGACCTTCAACTGTATACCTTCAACTGTATACCTTCAACTGTATACCTTCAACTGTAGACCGTCAACTGTAGACCGTCAACTGTAGACCGTCAACTGTAGACCGTCAACTGTAGACCTTCAACTGTAGACCGTCAACTGTAGACCTTCAACTATAGACCTTCAACTGTAGACCGTCAACTGTATACCTTCAACTGTAGACCGTCAACTGTGGACTGTCAACTGTATACCTTCAACTGTGGACCTTCAACTGTGGACCTTCAACTGTTGACCTTCAACTGTGGACCTTCAACTGTAGACCGTCAACGGTAGACTTTCAACTGTATACCTTCAACTGTAGACCTTCAACTGTAGACCATCAACTGTAGACCTTCAACTGTATACCTTCAACTGTATACCTTCAACTGTAGACCTTCAACTGTAGACCTTCAACTGTATACCTTCAACTGTAGACCTTCAACTGTAGACCGTCAACTGTAGACCGTCAACTGTAGACCGTCAACTGTATACCTTCAACTGTAGACCGTCAACGGTAGACCTTCAACTGTAGACCTTCAACTGTGGACGTTCAACTGTGGACCTTCAACTGTTGACCTTCAACTGTGGACCTTCAACTGTAGAACGTCAACTGTAGACCTTCAACTGTAGACCGTCAACTGTAGACCTTCAACTGTAGACCGTCAACTGTAGACCTTCAACTATAAACCTTCAACTGTAGACCGTCAACTGTATACCTTCAACTGTAGACCGTCAACTGTGGACCGTCAACTGTATACCTTCAACTGTGGACCTTCAACTGTGGACCTTCAACTGTTGACCTTCAACTGTGGACCTTCAACTGTAGACCGTCAACTGTAGACCTTCAACTGTATACCTTCAACTGTAGACCTTCAACTGTAGACCATCAACTGTAGACCTTCAACTGTAGACCTTCAACTGTATACCTTCAACTGTAGACCTTCAACTGTATACCTTCAACTGTAGACCTTCAACTGTAGACCGTCAACTGTGGACCGTCAACTGTATACCTTCAACTGTGGACCTTCAACTGTGGACCTTCAACTGTGGACCTTCAACTGTGGACCTTCAACTGTAGACCGTCAACTGTAGACCTTCAACTGTATACCTTCAACTGTAGACCATCAACTGTAGACCTTCAACTGTAGACCTTCAACTGTATACCTTCAACTGTAGACCTTCAACTGTAGACCTTCAACTGTAGACCGTCAACTGTAGACCGTCAACTGTATACCTTCAACTGTAGACCGTCAACGGTAGACCTTCAACTGTAGACCTTCAACTGTGGACCTTCAACTGTTGACCTTCAACTGTGGACCTTCAACTGTAGACCGTCAACTGTAGACCTTCAACTGTAGACCTTCAACTGTAGACCTTCAACTGTAGACCTTCAACTGTAGACCTTCAACTGTATACCTTCAACTGTATACCTTCAACTGTAGACCGTCAACTGTAGACCGTCAACTGTATACCTTCAACTGTATACCTTCAACTGTAGACCTTCAACTGTAGACCTTCAACTGTATACCTTCAACTGTAGACCGTCAACTCTAGACCGTCAACTGTATACCTTCAACTGTAGACCGTCAACGGTAGACCTTCAACTGTAGACCTTCAACTGTAGACCGTCAACTGTAGACCGTCAACTGTAGACCTTCAACTATAGACCTTCAACTGTAGACCTTCAACTGTAGACCGTCAACTGTAGACCGTCAACTGTATACCTTCAACTGTAGACCGTCAACTGTAGACCTTCAACTGTAGACCATCAACTGTAGACCTTCAACTGTAGACCGTCAACTGTAGACCTTCAACTGTATACCTTCAACTGTAGACCTTCAACTGTACACCTTCAACTGTAGACCTTCAACTGTATACCTTCAACTGTAGACCGTCAACTGTAGACCGTCAACTGTAGACCTTCAACTGTAGACCGTCAACTGTAGACCTTCAACTATAGACCTTCAACTGTAGACCGTCAACTGTATACCGTCAACTGTAGACCGTCAACTGTAGACCGTCAACTGTAGACCGTCAACTGTATACCTTCAACTGTAGACCGTCAACTGTAGACCGTCAACTGTAGACCATCAACTGTAGACCTTCAACTGTAGGCCGTCAACTGTGGACCTTCAACTGTGGACCTTCAACTGTAGAATATGTAAATAAGGGGCTATCTTCATTTGGAGAATATACATTAAGTAGGGTTCTTTTTAAATGGTAAATGTTCTGCACTTCTGTAGTTCTTTTCCACCTTCATGGTTCAAAGCTTTTTACATTAGCTTCGCATTCACCCATTCACTCAAACTCATTCACCAGTAGGTTTCAAAGGTCAGTCCTTCTGGGGGCGTAAGTCAGGGTTCAGTGTCTTGCCCAAGGACACTTCAACATGTGAACAGCTAAAGCCAGGACGCAACCCGCCAACCCGGTCATTGGGCGGTCATTGGGCAGTCATTGGGCGGTCATTGGGTGGTCATTGGGCGATCATTGGGCGGTCATTGGGTGGTCATTGGGCGGTCATTGGGCAGTGATTAGGTGGTCATTGGGCAGTCATTGGGCGGTCATTGGGTGGTCTTTGGGCAGTCATTGGGTGGTCATTAGGTGGTCATTGGGCGGTCATTGGGTGGTCTTTGGGCGGTCATTGGGCGGTCATTGGGTGGTCATTGGGCGGTCATTGGGCAGTCATTGGGCGGTGATTAGGTGGTCATTGGGCGGTCATTGGGTGGTCTTTGGGCAGTCATTGGGTGGTCATTAGGTGGTCATTGGGTGGTCTTTGGGCGGTCATTGGGCGGTCATTGGGTGGTCTTTGGGTGGTCTTTGGGCGGTCATTGGGCATATCAGTGTATAAATGACATGGATGTACTTCATTATAACAAAAGTACCAGAATTCCACCATTCACCTCAGAACTTTAATAAAATAATATTCAATTGTTTGCCTGGTTTTTATACTTCATATAAAAATAAAATATTTCAATATAGGTGCTCAATGAATGAAATATACTTTATTGATCCCTCAGAGGAAATGTATTTGTTACAACAGCATACGATAGTATGTGCACACTAACAAGCACATGGGTCGCACAAGGGTTGACTAAAGTTGCACTGTGAAAATATTCACATTTTTGCAACATTAATAATTAAACTTTTTTTTGCCAGGAAAAAAAAGGATGTGAGAGTGATAGATAAAACCACTCTGGTACCCTGTGGGGTTGGAGGCAGAAAGTTAATGAACAAAAGAAAACAAATGATTGCACGTCTTTGCCATTTGAATATTGTGTTATGACAATAATGGTATTATTTGTATATATTACGCAGCCCTAGTAACACGGACTGTCCTGGCTGAGTTTCGAGGAGCTTTTCTTTTGTCGTCATGGAGCACATGAAGGTCGACATCGTCATCCATTAACTTTCAGTCTCTGTGACTGGACGTCTGATGGTTCCCCATGTCACCGGGCAGGTCGTGAGGCCATGGCTGTTACTCAATACCAAGTCCACCAGGTTCGGAATTACGTACTTTGACAGGTCAGGCTCAGCAAGTTTGACCTGGGAGGTCAGTCTCTGGAGGATGGGAGGACGATGGGTGATTTTTCTGCAATTGGAATGGCAGCGTACTTGGTTATATCACTAACTGTTGCCGGCGGTCTCTGAAAACTTTGGAGCAGATGAACGATAGGGATAAACAATCGATCATTTTGGACTGAAAATTGTGATTTCAGACAACACGATTTTGGAATGGTCAAGCTGTGTTGTTTTGCAGTGCTAACTAACACAGTAGGCTCCTCCCTACCATCCTGCCAAGCTGACCAATCAGAAGCAGCGTGCTGCGCAATGACAGGTCATGTGATCTGGAATCCAATCAGTGTAAAAGCTGGTCATCAGTTTCAGTTGTAACAATGGCCATCGACGTAGCCTCTGTAATGTGTAGGAAGTTTTCGGTTAATAAATACGACTACATTTGAAATAAATCCTTGACTGTAGTTTTCATTCTTGCAGTAGAGTTACTGTATTTATTGTTTGAATGGTATTAAATATGTTTTTGTGATGATTGTAAATGTTGTTCAACCACTGAAACTTGATTTGAAGAAAATCATGAATGAAATCGAAATTGCAATATCAGTCAGAAAAATCGCAATTGATTTTTTTCTTAAAATCATTCAGCTATCATGATGAATCAACCACAGATTTAAAGTTTTAACGTCCGCTTTCTTACATAAAATAATATTACAATTACATTCTGTGATACTATTTAGATACTAGATTTAGATACTCAGCCATTGTTGGTGTGAAATGCATTCTGGGATAGGAGGCTGCCCCAAGTCCCCCCAATGCATCCTCAATAAAGCGGGTAAGTCGAGAACACAATTTCAACCGTTCTCAGCGATATGCGAACTTGTGTATTGGGACAGTACTTGGGCTACTACTGTACAATACTACTATACTATACTATTACTATACTAATGATGTTCCAGAGAGAAACGAGAACACAAGTATGGACAAGAACACACAATGAAAAACGGCCCATCTCTGTTTGTCTCTCTCTATGTTTCTATCTCTCTCTCTCTCTCTCTCTCTTTCTCTCTCTCTCTCTCCTCTCTCTCTCTCTCTTTCTCTCTCTCTCTCTCTCTCTCTCTCTCCCCCTCTCTCTGTCTCTCCCCTCTCTCTCTCTTTCTCTCTGTCTCTCTCTCTCTCTCTCTGCCTCTCTCTCTCTCTCACTGTCTCTCTCTCTCTCTCTCTCTCTCTGCCTCTCTCTCTCTCTCTCTCACTGTCTCTCTCTCTCTGCCTCTCTCTCTCTCTGTCTCTCTCTCTGCCTCTCTCTCTCTCTCACTGTCTCTCTCTCTCTGACCCCCCCCTCTTTCTCTGTCTCTCTCTCTCTCTCTCTCTCTCTGTCTCTCTCTCTCTCTCTGACTCCCTCTGTCTCTCTCTCTCTCTGTGTCTCTCTCTCTCTCTCTCTCTCTCTCTCTGTCTCTCTCTCTCCCCTCTCTCTGTCTCTCCTCTCTCTTTCTCTCTCTCTCTCTCTCTGTCCCTCCTCTCTCTGTCTCTGTCTCTCTCGCTCC